>JAAEAF010009238.1:0-20254 GCA_011037195.1 Triatoma infestans
GGGCCATCATAGGGGAAGTAAGCCGAAGCCACAACTACGTCGCGACGACGCCCACCAACCCCCAGACCAACCCTCACCGCCACCAAGTCCCGACAGCAGAACTGTCGAAGCAGGACAGCGTCGACACCCCGACTGGCAAAAATACATGCCCTAGGAATGTCCCCGCCATCCGCCACGAATAGTCTGCCATCAACCACACCCAGTCCTCGAACCAAACCTTTAAAGGCATAAGGTTCTTGTATTAGAATAAAATATGTATGCAACTTAGCAATACAGCGGCATAAGTTAGCCGTTGCATCTTTGCTATGCTGCAAGTTAATTTGTATCATCTCTACCCTGTCAACCGCCATAATCACAAGTCAACATCGGAAGAGTTAGATCCTAATAAAACACGGGTAGGAAACAGATAGGTGAAAAACAAAACAATAATAATAACAATAATAATAATAGTAATAATAATGATAATAATAATCACCACCTACCTTATTTGCTGCCATCTTGGTCAGCCCTACCTACCTGTATCCTGCGCCATTGCCTCAGAAGAAGTGGTAGGAGCATCCTCATCTTCCTTCTTCAACCTGATGAAGAGCCTGCCCATCTCAAAGAAAAGACGGAAGTCAACTTCCTTCAACGCCTGGACAGAAGCATCATCAATCCTGTAAGCCAAGGATACTCCTTTCTCGACTTGTTGTCGATACACGTTCCTCCATCGGCTTACGTCCACATTATTTTGGAAGGCAAGACCTTTCAGCACTTGTTCGCTGGTATGCTTGCCCTCTGGAATAAACATAGAGATCCTAGCCATAGTAGGGACCTCAGACGCCTTCATAAGCTTGAAGTGCCTTCCCTCCCAACCAGGCTTAACGTTCTCCAACACCCAGTCAAATGTGGCCTGATCAAAGCAGGCCAGAAGAAACCAGCCCTCAGAGACCATGCCCGACTGAATAAATTTCAGTCTGCATGACTGTTCCTGTATGGCTTTCCTAACGATGGCGAGCATCCCCCTTCTGATGACAGAAGCGTCATCTTCAGAGAGAGGCTCGGAGGGATCGCTGCTGGTTATGGCCAGAAACAGCTTTCTCTCCGCCTCCGTTATCTTGGGCTTTTTACCTGCCGGCTGGATTCCAGGCGGCGTGTCCCCCGGGGTTCTGGATCTTTTTTGAGCCCCAATAGGTATATCCTCAGCTGGTGCAGATGCAGGTTGAGCAGATCTCATCCTCTTCGCACGCCTTTGCCTGTATCTTCCACTAAGCTTCTTCTTCTGCTCAGTTGCCTTAGACACCTTACCAGAAGTTGGCTTAGCTTCCTTTTCCTTCGCAGAGGAATTCGCAGCAGCCGTGGCCGACGCAGAATTGCCTCGCTTCTTTCCTTTGACCACGTGCCATTCATCTCCGCAGGTGGACGAGTCCTCCGCAGCGACTATTGGCGCGCTCTCCTCCAGAAGCAGGTTCTCCATACTCCTGGAAATACTATCCAGTTTCCCCCCAAGTGCATCCGAGCCCTGGTCGCCCAACCCTAGATGCACAGAGGAGTTTCCCCCACCACCGATGACCCCCTCCTCTAAGGGGCCCTCGGCTGACGATTTTACTTCATTTAAATCCATAAATTAAGTTAAAAATTCATCTCCGGAGCTCTCCACCCTCCACGGAGCCTCACAAATTGGGACGCTATAAAGAAGCGCCAGAGCTACCCCAGAGATATAGCGCCCGGGGATTGTGAGCCAAGGCCCACAATACCCAGGAGCTCACCCATGCGTATTTTACGCTAGCCGATTGACCAGAGCTGGGTTAGGCTCTGGCCGCCTGTTTAGCGGAGTCCGGAACCAAAGTGGTGTGTTGGACTGCCAGGCCCGCTGAGGTAACTTGCCTCTAGCGTGAACCTGCGCCCTCAACCACCAGGACTTCCTTTCCCCACGACACAGGTATCCACACACGGCAAACATGTGGGTGGCACCAGCACGTGCCACTGGCGTGTAAAACTGTAATTGTGTAAGTGTTTAATGTTAAGGCGTTTAGGTGTAAGTGATGCAGTATGAATTCCCCCAGAGGCTCCGCAGCAAAAGAATTCACTGCAAGAGATTCAGGCCGCACATAAATTATGGCGACCCAAACAGAGGGCGGAAGAAAAGAAAATCTCCACCTACTCACACTCCTAAAGGGAATACCACTGCATTTGTTAGTCTGTAATTGTAGCTGAGGTACGTGGGAGTGCTAGGTTCCCAAATAGCCCGAGGGCTACCCTCTGCGTTCGCCATCCATCTTGGCCACCTACGCTTCCACCAAAGTGGAGCGCAGATGTTACCAGAGCCAGCGACGAGGACGCGATGGATAGGCTAGTATGAGGTTCCGCGACGGGATAGCCGTCTCGTGAAACATAGGGAAGTTTCGCCCTATGTGAGTACGAATACTCCCTCATACCTTTGGCTCCACTATAGATAGATACAATTAATTCACTTTATAAAGTTACTGAATTTGTGAATAATGGCGCAACTTAATTGCTGAACAATGAGAGTTTTGCGGGAATAAAGGGCAATTGATCATTGTAAGATATAGATGCAGAACATGCTGTACTGTTAAGTCTTCCATATATGTCTTAATCACTATGTAGACCATTTGTTCAATGTTGGTCCATTGAACGCTATTATAACTATAGTAATTAGCTAAAGACTTTAGCTACAACTCCATTCATTATTAGTAATGTGTGTTACATATTAAATGTGTCATCATTTATTGATGTTAGTAAAGAATTTATATCTACATAAAAGGTTTAATTGAATTTAGGTGGCCCAGATGTCCATTATAAAAACGTTTTATTTAAACTTTCCTTTTTACTGACTATAAATTTGAAACTCAGTCAGCTCAGCCGAACCAAATGTTAATTCATGAGGCGCACTCTCTTCCAGTGTTGGGCAAAATGTAATTTCAATTACAATTAAGATTACTTACCAATCACTGTGATTTGAATTTGCAGACATATAATTACAATTACATGTAATTGTAATTGGTAATTGCAATTACTTTTTGAATCATTGTAATTATAATAGTGGTACACAATTACAATTACTGGTTGAGCTAGTAATTCCATTACCAAATACAATTACATGTAATTGTAATTGTACTTCTGCAATTCAAAGTAATTGTAATTGGTAATTGCTATTATTAACGCCGAAATGCCACTTAAAAAAGTAATTAGATATTAGTCAACGGTAAAAAAATAAAGGAAAAAAGTCATATGTTAGGAAATATTTTTTATTTATTAAATTCTGACTCATAAGAAATAAATTTACTTACATTAACAATTAATTTCTACTGAGCAATATTTATTGTTAAATACTTCTTCATTTTTTTCTTCTTTTTTTTTTAATTTAGGGCGCGTCAACATATATGTTATTGGCTCCCGGAGCCTTCTCAGTGCAGAATCCTTCTCCTTCTCAGGAGCCTAATTTAAATTTAGAGATCGTCGGTCCACCAAAAGAATTTTCAGGAATCCTGGCCGTGTCTACACTCAACAATGTCTTGGGTAAAAAAAAATCGATCTACCAATTATAATTAAAAATTTGACAAAAAGTTTGAAGCTTCTAAAATCTTTTTTGGTATAAAATTTGAGAGATTGAATTCTCTTGAAATTTTTGCCAATTGGTAATGATAATTGGGAGATCAAATTTATTTAACCCAAGAGATAATTGAGTGGAAATATGGCAGAGTATACTTTTGTTCAATTACTCAATTTTTTTTTGTATTTCTAATTCTATTACTGCAACTACAAGTATATGTAATTGTAACTGAATTACTGGTAATTGTAATTGTAATTACTTAAAACGATTACAATTAATTGGATGTTAGAATTACTTCAGTGTAATTGTTCTTTGGAACCAGTTATTTTTATATTTTGGACCATTCAACTGTTTTCCTATTGAAAGTTTGTTCAAATTTTAATCGTGTAATTGAAGGTGTAATTAAATACTCATGTAATTAATTACAGCCCAACTCTGCTCTCTTCTAGAACCCAGACATAATTGAAAAGATGATTTTTATAATGTTTAAAAATATTTAAACATATAGGAGAATACGTGGTATTTTATCCGTCGTAGCATGCATATTCCTTTTTTTCCTGACCGGTTTCGCATTTTCATCCATCATCGGAGCAAATTCACCAAGTTCGTGTAGAGAATTCACTTCAACAATGCAATGTTTCTGTTACACTCACACTTGTTGGTTTATTGATTGTATACATGTGCAGGAGGTTATCATATATTGTATCAACGCTTGTAATGTATATTAATGAATAGGTGATAAAATCATACATAGTGGCACTTTAGAAGAAAGCATTACGTACTGATTTCTCAGAAACCCTAAAAAAATAAATTTTCCCGAGAACATGGTTTTAAAATAAAAGTAATTTGTTTTTGAAGTATGTAGACAATGTATAGAATGTTTAAAGAAAATCATTGAAGATGTTTTCGAGAAACTGATAATACCATTCAGTAAAGTCGCACTTTACTGGTTAATAGATTTTGTCCGAAACCTTCGTGTCAGATGTGGTGATAAATCAAAACAGAATACCACCAGCTTGCTAAATTTTGTTCACCCCCCCCCCCATCCAAACACCCACCCACAAAGTTTGCTAGAAACATTTTGTTTCGTACTCAGGCGACCACAAAACATAAATTTACTGGTAAGGTCAATTTCGAAAATTGAATTACTTCTTATAAGGAGAAAAAACACGAACTTGGTAGCATTTATTTTTATTATTCTTATTGCACGAATACGCTCAATAAAATCAGCGATATCCCTTATTTAGTGGAGTTTGCAGTTAAAAAACGATTATCTGTTGCAGTTTGTTCAGCCGTCAAACTACAAAGAATATTTCGGGATTAAGACTCTGAACATGGATAGATTTTGGAAAAATTTTATTTAAAGATACTATTGGGTATTTAGTAGAAATGTAGATTTGCCGTCAAGGGCGTACAATAATTTTATTTTGGAGGAGGGTATTGGTACCACATTTATAATGATTTACTACTTATTAGGCTGTGTCCTAAGTGTTGGAAGACCTATGTATCCTAAGAGTAGAGAGAGGGTAACCTGTGCTTTTTTTCCTCTATCCGTCAGTCGCCATTTTAAGCTTGAAGGAGTAAGTCGTAACTCTCCATTGAATATGACTCACTGTAATAACTATACAATTCGCGGTAGTTTGGTTGCCTCTAATTGTGAGAACCCAAGTTTGTTACTTCTGGTTTTCCTGAGTAGTATTAATAAGCTGGTCGTTTTGTCAACTTAGCGGCTCAATTCTCTCGGACCTACATAGATGTATTGTGAAATCACATGGTTGTTACCTCCGTGCAGTTTCTGAGAGTCCATTTAATTATTATCTACGATCATCAGCCAAGTAGCAGTGTATTGGTCAAGACTCAAGAGTTACAAGCACATAGGATTTATTTACTTATTCGTATTTCTTCTTTTCCCTTTTCCCCGATATGGACTAAGGACACATGGGTCTATCACCACTGGTAACAAGAATTCTGCGCATCAAGGTAAGCACCATTCCTTTGGCTTATTGAAAGTGATAATAAATAATATTTGTTACCCATTTTTAAATTTAATTTATATATTAATTTTTTTTTTCCCATATAACTTTTAATATTTTAATTCCCTATTTGCTCAACCAATTATATTATATACAGTCTGCTCAGTTTATATTTTTCCTTTTTCCTGTATTTATTGGACAGGTAGAGTGCCAAAAATCTACTTATGTGCTCCACAATTTGATATACATCTCATTATTGATTATAATTTTCCGATAACGGAAAATAAAAAATATCATGATATGTATTAATACGATATAAAATACGAATATGAATAAAATCAATGCTAAATATATGTACTTAACAAGCAATAAAGATGAAAATTGATTGATCCACTTTATCATAGAAATAACTATTACATAACATAAAGAACATAAGCAAATTATTCTGTATTTCTTATTTATGTAATATTTAAAATAAATGGTATATTATAAGCACTACCAATTTATGCTTACATTAGATTAGAGTTAATAAATTAATCTAAATTACATGGGACAATATTACAAGATGGTATCTAGAATTATGATGAAGCAAATATTAATAACATAAAATTGCTGACTATAACCTAGAGAGCACCTTTGTAGATAAAGTAGAGAAGCTAGCAGACATGAATTCTAATATTATAGTCAATTGCCAATTTACATACAATTCTAACATGAAGTAGTTAGGAATATTAATCCGTTAGTGGCTACTCGTTTATACTAATATATTGAAATTATTGTCAACAATTCCATTTTTTTTTTTTTAATATATAAAACTAGCTAAGAAATATCTAACTTGAATCACTCACACGTCATTTTTACTTTCTCTTACTTCTAGTAACGGAAGTATTGTAATCGTGTCAAATTTTCTATACTGAGTTTTCACCGAAAATACATGTTTTGAGGTCCCCTGAATGTACTTGGCTGATGATCGTAGATAATAATTAAATGAGCTCCCAGAAGCTGCAAGGATGTAACAACCATGTGATTTCACAATAAATCTATGCACGTCCGAAAGAACTGAGCAGCTAATTCGACAAAACGACTAGTTTATTAACACCATCCAGGAAAACCAGAGGTAAAAAACTTGGGTTTTCACTATTAGAGGCAACCGAACTACCATGAATTATATTACAGTGTGGCGTATTCAAGGGAGTGTTGCATTACGACTTACTCCTTCGAGCTTAAATGGCGACTGATGGATAGAGGAGAAAAAGCACAGGTTTCCTTCGCTCTACTCTTAGGACAAATGGGTCTTCCAACACTTAGGACACAGCCTAATAAATTAGTAAATTATTATCAAGGTAGTACCAATCCCCCCTCCAAAAAGAAATTATTGTACGCTCCTTGACGGCAAATTTACATTTCTACTAAATACCCAACGGTATCTTTAAATAAAATTTTTCCAAAATCCTGTTCAGAGTTCTAATCCGGAAATATTCTTCGTAGCTTGACGGTTGAACAAACTGCAACAGATAATCGTTTTTTTTTTCTGAAAACTCCACTAAATAAAAGACATCACTGATTTTATGGAGCTCATTTTCTTTTGGAGAGTATTCATGCAATATGAATAATAAAAATAAGTGCTACCAAGTTTGTATTTTTTTACACCTTCTGAGGGGGGGTTTTTATGTTGTGTGTTTTTGTGTGTATGTATATGAACAACATAGCTCAAAAATGAAATATCGTAGGAAGTTCAAACTTGATATTCCATTTAGGTATTACAATGGGATCCGCGACAGTGGGTCGTCTGTTAAAATTCTCGCAAAAAGGCACCAACAATTTCCTTGAAATTCCTTATGTCAACTATATATACAACGATCTACAACTTTTATTTGAAACATTTCTCCGGAAAAATTCATTTAAGGGCACTTTGACGGTGACGTGGGGTTAGGTTTCTTTCTAATGACTATTTCCGTTTATTATACAATTCTATCATCTAAATAATACAACTAAATATGTTGTTGAAATTCCGAGTTTGAAGAAAATCGGATGACCATAAGTAAGTTTTTACTGAAAAGTATTTTTCGATTTACTGCTATTTTCTCTAAAACGTCTCCAACGGTTTTCTTTAAACTAACTATGTGAAGTACACACAAATAAAGAGCTACAAGTTTTATTTGAAACGTTTCTCGGGTAAACTCATTTAAGGGGGCTTTTGAGGGAGGGTGGGGTTTATGTTAGCCTCTAAAGTACTCTCTTAATTGATTATACAATTCTACCATCTAGACTAAATTAATTGTAAATAAATAGATTGCCAAAATTCTGTGTTTGAAGAAAATTAGTAAACCGGAAGTGCATTTTTATTGAACAGTTATTTTCAGTTATCAGATTTTCTCCATAAGAACATTGACGAATATCATTAAATTTGGCATAGTAACTATAAAATTTGTCATTTACAATTTTGAAAACTGGAGTAAGAGAAAGTAGTGTGAGTGTTTCACACCAGATTTTGTTATCTGTTCTATTGGCAAATTTTATACAATTTGTTTTTGTTTTTAGAATTTTACAGTTATGGTATGTAACAATGAAAAATGTACATAAAAAAAAAAGGGGTGATTGACGTGTATGATAAGTTATCTATTGATAACCATCATTAGATGCCCTGCAGGTCGCGGAGCAAACAGCGCTTCAGTCTTCTTCGGAGGAATACCCAGAAGTGAATTTGAAGAGAGAATGTGAACCAGAGGATTAGGATGGTAGAAGGGAGATTACTATGGAATTTGGGATATCTGGATTTTTACTAGTTTGTGTATGAATGGAATGTTTAGGTGATTATGGATTGTTTTGTTCGAGACGTAGAAAGAAGCTTCGACGATACAACGTAAGATTTTGGATTGGAGAGTTTGGAGTCTGTTGAGATTATTTCATTTTGCAGTTCCATAAAATTTCTAGTCCATAATTCCAAATTTGTGCGAGCAGTGCTGAGCAAGTCGTCTTTTATTTTGCCGTGTCACTTCGGAACGTTTGTCAAGAAGTTGGCAAAGAAGTCTGAAACGTTGGTTAAAAGAAAATTCTTTGAGTGTAGTATGGAGGAGTTCAAAGTCAGACGTTTGTCTAAGTAAAGGCCCAGATACAGAAATGTTCTGCAGGTGGTATGAGCGTATTGTTGAGGCAGACTGGAGAAATCACTTTGATACAAATTTGAAATAGTCTGACTTTCAAATGACCTTCAGATGAATGAGTTTCGAACAAGTTCAGATCTCATTTAAAATTTTTAACCTAATCGAAGAGAATGAATAAGTGATGTATATTGAATGAATTAATGAAAGGAATTTTGAGAAACACCCATATATTAGTGAAGGAAAAGTATGTTCCTCCTGATGGAATGTTGAAGACACTTTATTTTTTATCATTCTTACAGTGTTAGGTTGCTTTCGAAGGAAGGTTAGTTAATGCTAGGTTTATCCAGCATAATACCCAGAATTGCCTAAGGTGTTATACAGATAGATTCTGATCAGATGGATGGTCTATTTTGAAATAAGATATTGCGCCCAATTTAATGTAATATATAAGACTTCAAAGAGATATGCTGATGTCGGTGACACTGCAATTAACATTTGGAAAAATGGGAATTACCTGTCCCGCTCCACTGCACAGCTGTTTTGTTTCTGCTAAACATTGTTGAAGGAAGGTAAGTTGATCATTAAGCCGGTAATTGATACTTAATTCAATTAGCCCTGACAGTGAGCCGCATATTCAGTCTGAGTCTAGACGTACCAAATGGGCCAAGAGGGCCTTTAGTAGTGGTTAATAACTACCCCGGTGAATTAACTGACGAATTTCATGGCTAGAATAACGGATGACGCCTTGTTTGAACTGTATTCCCACTTGGTATTCAAGGAGGTGGATTGCCTTATCATCGGATAAGTCTAGCTCACCGACATAATATGGGGGCACCAGCTTCTGCTATGTGCCTCGTCCACTTAGTTCAACTCTCTGTGGGACTAAATAATAAGAAAGCCATGGCTGGTGTAGTTTGATAATGTCAAGGGCAATGCCCGCAAGTGGTAACTCAAAAAAAAATCTCAGATAATGGTATACCTGATTTACACTTTGTTCATGATACAGTATATGCTGAAAACGTTAAATAATTGAGAATTGTCAGATAGATGTGTGCGCATTCTGGGAGGACCGTTATTTAAGTATCTCGGCGCTATAATGTCGATTATTAGGAACTTTTAAAATTTTGAATTCGACAAATTTTCCAAAAAAACACTTTAATGATAGATTCAAGTTGGTTATTATACTAATATAAGTATATTACATAAATTTGGAAATATACGTGTAAATTATTGATAAAGTTCTTATTTTATTGAATATAAAAACTAAAATGTTTGAAAATTATATATAAAATTTCTATTTTTATAACATATTTACTTTTTGCAATAAATATTTTTATAGGCTATAAAACTAGATATATAAATTACGAAAATTTTATTACCTACTTCGATGTAATCCCCATAGGAGCTACTGGTGGCGTCTTTAGAGAAAAAGAAATATTCTCTTTTATATGATTTTGCCCTAAGCTGATAGTTAGGCATCTTCAGCAATATTGCAATATTATTGTCACATATTGTTCACTATTTACTATAACCGCTGAAGGATATTTTTAACAAAGCAAATAAGCGATATGTATATAACAATATGAGATTTGTATTAATTTCATTTCTTTAAATAATTTATTCAAAATATTAATTACTCTTGTATTTTATTTATGCTTTTGCCAATTTTTAAGGTTCTCTTGCGATCGTTCCAAATTTTCCAAATAGAAATTTCAACGAAAATACATATTTTAGTGTCCCATTGATATGAAAAAGATGTTTTTAGTGAATGGACTGTGTAACAGCAACCAAAGTGAACGAGAGAAGCTCAACCACTCTCTCAGACTGGAGTGGGAGAAGCTGTATAAATATAGCGACGGACAGTCTATAAAAATACAGTTGAATTCAGTTCAATACATGCAATCGCTACGTGTCATTTTCATACCACTCTACCTTAAACATTTCTCTATTGTAAAGCCCAGGCAGTCTGTGCCTCTTAATTAATATATTAATTAACCAGTGTTAACCAAGTCTTCTTCTTATATCATCAACCCACACTTAAGGGTTCGCATCCCTCTGCTGCCACCAATATAATGGATGTGTTAGGTGGAAAGAATTTAGGTCTGTTTGATGATATAAGAAGAAGACTTGGTTAACTAATATATTAATTAAGAGACACAGACTGCCTGGACTTTACAATAGAGAAATGTTTAAATTAGAGTGATGTATTGAACTGTATTCAACTGTATTTTTATGGACTGTCCGTCACTATATTTATACAGCTTCTGCCACTCCAATCCGAGAGAGTGGTTGAGCTTCTCTTTGCTCGCTTTAGTTGCTGAGCTTCTCTTTGATTGCTGTTACAGACTGCAGATATAGATGTGTATTTTGTGCGTATATGTGCGCGTGTGAGTTTTTACAGAATAACTCAAAAAAGGAAAAGTCACAGGAAGCTGAAAGTTGGTATTTTATTTTGGCACTACCACAATATCAGACTCGAAGTTTTCTGGCCAAATCCATAAACCAAAAATACCACTTTACTGAATGATTTTCACTTCATTTTTTCGCGATTTTCTACAACGGTTCAACGATTTTGTTTAACTATCGTATACTTCTTGCAAACACAGTATACCGGACACATTTATTTGAACCATTTTCCGCGGGGGAAAATATATTTTTTGGTGGTTCTGGGGAAACAGTAGCGTCATGTTTTCCTCTAAAGTACCACTTCAGTATATATATAAGATTTTACCATCTACATAATATAAAAGTACATTCTTTAAAAGCATTGATAGAATTCCAAATTTGTAGAAAATCGGTTTACCGTAAGTGAGTTTTTACAGAACAGGTTTTTGAGGTTTTGGGGGGGGGGGCAAATTTTCACTAAAATGGTTACAACTAGTTTCTTTAAACTTGGAATATTTGCTGCACAGATTCAGAACTATTTTTTGGAAAGAAAAAATGATTTTAGAGGGATATTGGAGGACTTTCAGTTAGTTTAAAATTAAATTCGCACAGCTTTCTATGTTTTGACACAGAGTGCTCCACATAAGGCTCCTCAGGTACATAATTAAAATCTCCACCTACCATTTTTATGTCCAGTCTAACTAAACATTGTGACGTTTCATTTTTAAAGCGTGATATTTTATGAAGGAATGAATGAATGAATGAACTAATGTTTATTTGCTTTCAAGAATACAATTCTTATAACAAAGGGTTGGCCTTACAATACATAAAATTTACAAAATTAATTCTATTAGACTTATTATAATTATTAGTGGTTTGTTATTACTGTATATCATATAATATATATGCGTTAAAGTCGAAAAAATACTATACAAACAAATCAAACTGGAATCATTTCTGATGGTTAATTATAATCTCTAAGAGAATAGTTATTCAAAAAATAGTTATTGATAATAATTATAAACTTATTGCAATAATTTTCTTAAATGAAGACTTCTTGTAATAAAATAATAAAGGTGATTAAGCTTTACTAAGCGATATTAAGAAGCTGTTTCTTAAGGGCTGCGGTCCTGAACCAACCCTGGCTGTCACAAAGACGTTTCGTGACAAACAGATTAGACTTTAGGAGACGAAAGTTTTGGAGAAACGCTGGGGGGACACGCAGGGGTGCCTCCAAGCCAAAAGATTTATAAAGACAAGTAGGCAGGGAACTTCGGAGTATCTCCTGTCCCTTAGTAGGACAGGACCCTGATAGGGATAGTGGCTGGATACCCAAGTGTCACTTGGGTGTCCAGCCACTTGTTTAATGTAGGGAGGACGTCTAGTCCCATTTGCCAGAACTGTGACGACGGAGTCAGGGAAACGGTGTACCACTACCTTTGTCAGTGTCCCCGTTTCGCTGGAATTAGGTTTCGTGTTTTTGGGAGGGCATCACTCACGCAGGATTCTCTGCACGAGCTGGAGTTTAGGGAAATCTTGGGATATTGCAGATTAACCGGCAAGTTACCGGGGGAGATTAATTAAGGGGTTACGGGGGGTATCGGGGGGATAAGAGCCACATAGGCTTAGGTCCCGCGCCATTAGGCACCCGAACTATAATAATAATAAAGAAGCTGTTGTATTTTATCTCTCTAAGATTTTACAACTTTAGTGTACTTTTAATGTATTTATGTCTTAAAGAACCAAATATTTCGCAGTGCAGTAAAACATGAACAATAGTATCTATACCCGCGTGACAAAGTGGACAGTCATACTCAGTTGTCTGGAAATGGATATAGAATTTTTTATTATAGATCCGGGGTAGGTACTTGCCACTAAGCCCTGCTTGGGTGATAATTCTAAGTATTTTTATACCAACTTTAGTGGTCAAGTACAACTTTCCCCGGCCAAAAGAAGGAATATCTCCTTCTTTTAGTTTTTGATTTTGGAATAGTTTTCGATTTTGAATTAGGATAAGAAATAGTCTTGTGAGTGTTTCACACCAGATTTTTTTTTTCATTAAGAGAAGATGCAATTAAATAACTACATAATATAACTTGTAAATTCTTACAAATTTTTATTAATTTCAAATCATTTGCGTGTCTTTTACTTACTTTTACACTGTATAGATTATGCGATCGTGTCATATTTGCGAAATTAAGTATACACCGGAAATACTTTTTTGTTTTTCTATACTTTCTTAGTACGATAACAAATTTTTTTTTTTTTTGGTTTACAATGTTTAAAAATAAACAAATACAACCTTTCTTTTCCAATACAATTTAATTGAAATAATAATATTGTAAGTAGTTTTGACATTTAATTGTAAAAATATGTGGTGTGTAACACTTAACACGACTTTCTCATATTGTAGTATTAATACTCGTAGTATTATAACATTGACAAATTTCTTTGACCCAGAAAAAATCTGGTGTGAAACACTCACACAACTTTCTCTTACTCCAGTTCTCAAAACGATAATTGACAAATTTTATAGTTTGTGTACCAAATTTAATGAAATTCGTCGAAAACTGAAAAAATTGTTCAGTAAAAGCGCACTTCCGGTTTACTAATTTTCTTGAAACTCGGAATTTCAGCCATTTATTTATTTCTAACTAATTATGTTTGGATGATAGAATTGTATAATGAACTAGGATACCACTTTGATGAAAATCTAACCCCACCCCACCCCTAAACGTGCTCTTAAAAGAAATTGCCCAGAGAAATGTTTTAGATAAAAGTTGTAGATCTTTGCATGTTTAGTTTATAGACGAAGTCAAAACAATCGTCAAAGCCATTTTTGAGAAAATTGCGAAAAAGTGAATAAATCATTTAGTAAAGTGGTAAAGTAAACGCACTTCCGGTTATCCGATTTTTTTCAAACTCAGAATTTCAGCAACATATTTAATTCTAATTAACATTATTTAGATGGCAGAATTGTCTAATAAACTGAAATAGCACTTTAGATAGAAACCTAACCCCACCCCCCTCCAAAAGTGCCCTTCAATGCATTTTCCCGGAGAAATGTTTCTAATAAAAGTTGTAGCTCTTTGTATGTGTGGTTGATGTTTAAAGTTAAAAGAAAATCGTCGGAGCCATTTTTGAAAAATCGCAAAAAAGTAAAAAATCCAACTAGTAAAGTGTACTTCCGATTGAGGAATTTTTACAGATAACGTACAGTCAGATCCCATGGTGACCTCTAAACGGAATATCAAATTTCAACTTCTACGATTTTTTTTTGTGCTATGCTGTTCACATACATACGGACACACGGACACACACAGACACAGACCATTTGCAAAAAACCACTTTTTTGGACTCAGGGGACCTCAAAAACGGATATTCGGTGTGAAACCTCGATACGAAAATACATACTTCCTCTTACTAGGAGTAAGAGAAAGTAAAAAAAACTGTTGAATTAAAAGTGATAGATTTATATCTATGAAGTTAGCATTTCAAGTTTAAAGAAAATCGTTGTAGCCGTTTTCAGAAAAATGCCAAAAAAAACTATTCAGTAAAATCGCACTTCCGGTTGACGGAATAGATTTTGACGAAAAACTTATTTTATTATTACTATAAATACTTTTATTTGGCACAGAGAAATGAAAAAAATACAAAGATCGTATTTACATACTGCAAAATCTACATGAAATTACACAGTATTTACTGTGCATGGCAAAAGCCCTTCTGTCGGAGTTTACTTCTAAATGATAATTTTCTCACAAAAAAAACAAAAAAAAAAAACAAGAAAAACCTTCTATAAGAATAATATATCAATGAAATACAAAGGTGATCAACTATAAATGAAGCATAATAAAACAAACTTAAGCAACAACAAACAAACTTAATATGGGCTTCTATATAATGCAAAAAAAACAAATAGGTATATACAGGGTGTCCCAAGGTAAATGGATAACGACTTTTTCTCAGAAACTAAGATAGCTAGAAAAAAACACGTGTCCCCGTAGTTTTCTGTTAGAAATCCAAATTTAATTTGCAAGTTTGTTTTGGTGCTTTGAGAAGCGAGATACAGGCACCAAATTCATTTTTTCAAATGGGGAGATGTGGTTTTTATTTAAGAAATAGATTCCTCTATTTTTTGTAAGAAAAATTTACTTGAACTATTTTTTTTGTTTTTGAGCGATATTTTACAAGTTATGAATGAAAACATGATTCTTCCTATAAGAAATTTCAAAATGATATTATATCGGTTTTTTTACTGAATAAGAAGAAAAGCTATTTTATTATAAATTTTACTCCTCATTAATTACAGATCTTGTTCGAACTGGCCCCCACCATTAGAGATGCATACACATACTTTTTCCTGCCAATTGTACCTTCGACCAAAGAAATACATCTCTAATGGTGGTGGTAAGGGGAAAATATCGCGAGATTGTTGTGGTTCGCCTCTGCCATTTTTGAGGTAAAAAGAAAATAATCAGTATTCTGAATTAGACATAATGTCCATGTGGTAAGTAATCAACACTAGATCATGTGCTGTTTTATCTGGAATTTATAATATTGTAACGTTTTTCCCTCTAACTAGCTACTGCAACTAGTTTCAAGTGGGTTCGTATAGATAAAATACTCTAAACTTCAATAAAGAAAACACCAATTTATTGTTATACACAATAAATTACAAAATACAACACTTAATAATAATTACTTCACAGTTTAAACCACAAAAGTTCACTTTTTATACACTTTTCACAAACTAGTGACTTCGTTTTTAACTGGAAAACTCTCTCAACTCTCTGCGGTCCAACTATTTATACCGGTGGGGAATCTTCTAGAACTCCCTCGATTCCTCTAGAGAGAACTAGAGCGCCGCCAGCGTTCCCAGCGGCCACTAGTAGAACTTTATTTTATTTATTTATTTATTAAGCCTTAACGTACCTTAGGTACCTGCCTTCTCTCCTAGATGGCACCACTGGCTGCGTTACAATATCTTCTATCTCATTTACTAAGATTTATTTTTATTGTTATTATTTATTATTGAAACTGTTGGTTACATGTACATAACAGCTGAGTTCAGCATGACATACTTATTGTTGACAGGGGTTATAGTACACTAGTATTGAATATACAGTTCGGTAAAAAAGACAGACAAAAAAAACAAATTGTCCAAACAAAACAAACTTCTTTAAACTAAATTCAAAGTAGCATTATAACAAAACCAGATTAATCATTTGTTAAAAAATGCCTCACTTTTTAAAGAATATATAAAAAAGTGAAATATACTTTCTAAGTGTTCATACTTGCTTATATTTAGTAAAGAGGCAATATGAATTTTTTTATATAAACTTAAATATTTCTTTCTATAGAATTTATAAAAAGGGCAGTTTAAAAAAATATGATTTACCGTTTCTTTTTTCTTAAAACACAAGACACACACATCTTCTTCTAGGACATATTTATTTTTATTTATGTAGAAAGTTAACAAAAAGGAAGAACTAATTCTTAGTTGACTAATTAAACGGTATTTTTGAATGGCACATTTAACGATAAGTATGATGGTGGGGAGGAATACATATCGCCCGTCAGTTCTTTATATAAAGTTGAGTAACTAAAACTTTGCATCCTTCTATAATCTGCCTGAAGTAAAGATAGTAATTAAGATCTGTAATTAATGAGGAGTAAAATTTATAATAAAATAGTACTTTTCTTCTTATTCGATCAAAAAACCGTTATAATCATTTTGAAATTTCTTATAGGAATCATGTTTTTATTCATAACTTGTAAAATATCGCTCAAAGAAAAAAAAACCGTTCAAGTAAATTTTTCTTACAAAAATAGGACTATTCTTAAAGTAAAAACCCACAACGCAATCGCACCCTATTTGAAAAAATGAAGTTGGTGCCTGTATCTCGCTTCACGAAGCACCAAAACAAATTTGTAAATTAAACTTGGATTTCTAACAAAAAACTACGGGGACACGTGTTTTTTAGTTTTTTTTCTAGCTATCTTAGATTCCGAGAAAAAGTCGTTATCCATATACTTTGGACACCCAAGGTATATAAAAAGGAAAAAAAAAGAAAACCCCTACAATAATCTTATTATAATGTACTACAATAAAAAACGGGCTTCTATATAAAGAAAAAACTAGATAAAACTGGATACGCACCCACTAGTGTCTTATTACAATACAATGCAAAGAGAAAAAGAAGTGACCTAATAATAATGCGACGTTAACTTTAATGCATGGCGAATGTACCTGAGGATCGGAAGGCAATCCGTGGAGGACAACGCGCCAACAATCTTACTGGCACTAAGCCTAGGAGTACCCAAAAAAAAAAGAGTTCTAAAATCACATATATTAGGGCATAACGCTAAGAAATGGAACATGTCCTCTCTAAGCGCCAAATTACACATAGCACACAACTCACTAGCCTCATCGCTCAGAAGCCACAGTAACAATTGAAGTTTAATTATTCCCCCCCTTAACTTAAACAGGACACTCATGTCCCCTAGATTCAGTAAGCTTTCCGTTTCGGGCCCGAAGAATACCAAACTCCCACTATACAATAAGAACTGCTTGGAATCCATTGCACGCAGCAGAAACTGCTCTCTACGCGATTTTTGATAGATTCATGTAGAGCCGCAAGTTGCAGGCGCCACAATGGTTTATCCTGCAGATCCCCATTAAACGGAGCTGCAAAACTTATTGTCAGATACGTTGGTGAATATCTAAACGGAATATCAATTGAGTCTCCTGCGTTTTTTTTCTTTTTTTGATGTTTAATTCCATACATAAATAAATGAAAAAAAAAACATTTTTCACACTCAGGGGACCTCAAGGTATGTGTTTCTGGTAAAAACTCAATTTAGAAAAATTTATAAAATCCCAAGACTTTCTCTTATTTTGGAAGAGAAACTACAAAGAATGAGATATAATAATAATGAAGTGAATGCAAAAGTAATGAAATAGAAACGCAAAAAAAACAAGGATTATTATTTTGGGGGGGGGGGACGCTGAAAATTTCATTTATGTTATTTATGTTTTAACATTAAACTCAATTAGTTCTTTAATGAGCAATGGACGATAGAGAAGCATTGCTTTATCTTACGTAAACCAAATCTAGATTTGTTATTAATCCTATTACATTCCTCAAAATGGGGCAATAAATCAATTTCACTTAGCTGAACTTTGTGAATCTCTATATTTATTGCTCTCTTAAGGTGAAGGCTTAAGACTGTAATCCTCTCAGAACACCTTTAAAATCTGACAATACTACTTTCTTTTGGAAAAATATTTATTTTATTAAGTTCTTTATTTGCAATTGAGTATTAAATATGTGATTCATGATCTTAAACATTACACCTTATCTGGTATAATGGCTGCTAAGTTGATTTCACAGCTAATAAGCGTACAATCGATTCCTTTCTGTTAAAATTGGTTCCAATATTTACTGTTTTACTCTTACAGAATTATTTAAATAAAACAGAATCTTGGGCCAAAAAAATGGCGGATCAAACTCAACCCACAAAAATGTCAACAAATCACCTTTACTGTGCGTCGTGCCTCCTGTCCTTCAGTACCCTTCAACTCAATACCACCCTCTTCTGCAAACTTAGTTCGCTACCTTGGGATGTACATCGACAAAAGACTAACATAGAATCCACATACGAAACTAAAAAGACTGGAACTTAACAAACGGAATAAGTTACTACTCAGACTAATAGGAAGACGATCGAACTACCTCCTGAGCACAAACGACTAATATACAAATGTATACTCAAACCGATGTGGACTTACGGACTTCAACTTTGGGGTTCAACCAAACGCTCAAATTCCCAGAAAATGCAGTCTTTTCAGTCAAAAATACTCCATTTCAGATAACAGATTCTATGTCTCTACCCTCCACAGTGATCTCAAAATCCCATATGTATCTGAAGCCATCAAAACTAAATATAAAAAATTCTATGACTCTCTTACTCTCAACTCTAATCCTCTTGCTCAAAATCTCGCCTCCACAACTATACCAAATAATCCACACCGTCGACTGAGCCGCTGTTGGCCCCACGATCACCTCCAGCAATAGGAAGTAATTCCTGTGAGAGTGTTACCGCTGGGTAGCTCTCTCCTGCAGCCAATCACGTTATTCACCATCACACATCATCATATTCATTCATTATATTTATTTATGTAGATTGTGAATTTAAAAAAAAAAATATATATATTTACTGTTAAATTTGAAGTTTAAAGAAGACATTTTCATTTTAATAAAAACTAAGTAAATTGCAGTAACAAAAAGTCGAATGAGTGAGTGTGAGATGATTTTATTTTTTATTTTTTATTTTCTCAAAATAAAGTTAATTGCAGTTGTTGTATTTTAATTTTTTTTCTTTATTTATTTTGATACATATACATATACATATACATAATGTATATAGAATATATTTTACTTTTCCGTTTTATATTGCAGCTGCATTCCTGCATGTATTTTTTTATACATGAGGTCTGTTTAGTCCGTATATCATAATAAATCATAATAAATCTTTTAACATTATGAAAAATAGAATCAAAACTTACGAAGTATTTCTTAATAACAAAATAAGTTGCATTAAGTATAAATTGTTAGCACACTGATGAATGATTAGTATTCTCATTTGGTAAAGTTAGTTGAAAGATCGTGAGTATATCATAATCTGTATCTTGAAATTAGAAGTTTGCCTAACTTGTGATATGTCTAAAGTTCATATATGAAGTTATTGTAATAATTTGTATATGATTCCATTTATATGTAACTTGTATGTATTAATAATATAGGAAAGTATTTTAGCGATAGCATTGTACATATAATGGTACAATCGTGTTTCATTTCATGGCAGTTCTTGTGGAATGCCAGGAATGGTTTATTGTTGGCCATTCTCTTGTAGAATATTACTGAAAACGTACCCCATATAAACTTTCACCCTGAAGGAAATTTACTTTCTCAATTGTTTTCAAACCATTAATGAAAATTTTAACATGTCAAAGATAATTTAAATTAATAAGTTATTATTTAAAAAAAAAATCTGGTGTGAAACACTCATACAATTTTCTTTTACTCCAGTTTTGAAAATTGAAATTGATAAATTTTATAGTTAGTGTACCACATTTAATGAAATTCGTCGGAGTTCGTCGAAAACTGAAAAAAAAAACTGTTAAGTAAAAGCGCACTTCCGGTATACTGATTTTCTTCAAACTCGGAATTTTG
>JAAEAF010009239.1:0-45180 GCA_011037195.1 Triatoma infestans
TCCTGCTCCAGTTCCGCAATCCATCCTAGAACCGTCTATGAGCTACAGAGGTCCTGTCCGGAGCGTTTTTCCCACCCCTTGGACCATTCCGCCCTAGAGCCTAGGAACACCTAAAATGGAACCTCGAAGTTATATGTTGGAGAGATGCTATCCTGGGCCATATCTAACACCGGGCCCGGGTTGACCTTTACCAAGTGTTTGGCTAAAGAGCCTACTCAACCATACCCGGAAGATTGCCAGGATGATAATAGGTCTACTAACGGTACATTGTGGGCTGAACAGGCACATGTACCCACTAACCCACTACCACTAACAGAGGACGCGATTTGCCGTTTTTTATTAAGGCTGAGAAAGAAACCCCTGGCACATATTCTTTGTAAGTGCGCCGACCGGATGTGGATAAGATTTCTTCAATTGGGAATAAGCAATCCCGAAGCCACAAGCTTCATGACAGAGCTTTTTTCAGCTTTACTAGGCCTACCTAGAAGACGAAGCAAGAGGACCACCAGAGTGAGGAGGATCCACAATAGACCTACTAGAATAGTTCGTGGTGGAATGAGGCTCAGCCACCTATTTTACTAATCTAATCTAACCCTACACACATAAATACCTATGCTTTGATTTGAAACATTCACCCGAGAACATTTATTTTTTAGAGGTTCTGAGGGTACAGTAGCCATATGCTTTCCTCTAATGTACCACTTTAGCATAACATAAGGTTTCACGATGTACAAAATATTAATACTCATACCAGCATTGTTAGAATTCCAAGATTGAAGAAAATCGGCTTACAAGGAAGCGCAGTGGGATTATTAGAAGTCTTTCGGTTAGATTAAATTTAAATTTGCATAAGCTTTCTTGGTATAGGTTTCTCAGATAAAGTTTATAAGACTTTAGATTGCGTTTAAGCACACGTGGGTATCGAAAGCAAACGAGGAAGCCGACAAAATGGCAAAAGAGGCATCACAAGATGAGAATCTTAATCATGTAGAAAATAATTATTAATTTAAAAGTTTAAATATTTTTCAAAAAAATAAATGAGAGAATTAATAGCAACTGCACAACAAAACTATTACTGGCACAGATATTACCAGGTCATGAGCTAAACAGGCAGTATCTTTACCGTTTCAATATAATAAATGATTGTCCATATATTTGTCCTTGCGCTCGAGGCTCTACAACTTTGCAATATTATAATATATAATCTATTATACGATTGTCCTCTGTTCTCAAGGTATTGTCTGTGGTCTGTAAGATAAGCCAATGGCCCCTTAATGAAGATCAGTTGGATTTAAAAACCAGTTGGTTTTGTTTGTTATCTTTCCTTTTTATAGAATGAATATCATTAGTAATTTTCAGTTGAAAAATAACTGTATAATAAGTAAATAAATGAAGGAATATAAAAATAAAATTAAACATATGCATGGGAAATATATTAATTACAATATTATGGCATTTTGTTTAATTACTCGTATTTGTAATTGTTAATGCAAGTATTTCATTCATTGTTAATTAGTGATGTGCCACTTAAATAAAAGCTTAATTTGATTTTAACTTTTGTTCTTGACATTGCAAAGTTAGAATTTGCTTTTTTTACATATTGAATAAGTAAACTTTTTTCTTATTATTACTTTATCATTTTTTTTTTTTTTTTTAATATCACATATTTCTTTTCTATTTTATGTTATTATTCTCTATTTATAAAACTTTTAAATAAACTTTAATACTACTGACTTTGTTTGTTTCTTTGTTTTTGTTGCAATAAGTTTGCATTAAAATTTAATTGAATAATTATTTGTATTATCTTTAACTATTATAAAATGTAATTAATTACATGTAATATTTATTAATGGAACATTTAAGTAAATACACTCTCTCTTAGTACTAGATACTACTTAGATACTACCAAGAAGAAGAAGAAAAAAGATAAAAAAAAAGAAAAGCTTCCTTAATTTTGACATAGAGCGCTCCACATGAGACCGCTCAGGCATACAAGTAAAAAACCCCACCACCATTTTTATAGAAAGCTCAAGTAAACATTGTAACGTTGCAATTTTCATGATAGTAAAATTGTAGAATATTGTAGGGAATTATTGCACTGCTACCTGAAAGATCTATTGTGACCCTCGGAGCCTTCTCAGTGCATTGCCGGCTTCCAAGCAGTGTTCTCTAGCCACTGACAACACTGCCCATCACCGGACAGTGAGTTGTAGAGGCTCCTAGGAAGAAAAAAATCTTATGGGCAGCATGTTGGATTTGAACCCGGGACCTCTGCGTTGCTAGTCCATCGCGCTACCACTAAGTTAATTCCTTCCCTCTCCCTTGGCTTACGCCAAATTAACTAGTGACGGAGACCGTAGTTTGTGTACTGTGTTTGTCCATATCTGTAAAGTATTGAGTGTATGTAGTTTAAGTGTATTGTGTACTGTTCTGACGAAGCACATGGAGTACTGAGCTGTGGGTAACTCGTGGGGGGGTTCGCATGCTAGATAGTGCCACATCCCACTCAACTTGAAGACAAAAAGTAATTTTCAAATTAATTATTACTTTCTCTTACTCCTAGTAAGAGGAAGTATTGTAATCGTGTCAAATTTTGGATATCGAGTTTTCACCGGAAATATCCGCTTTGAGGTCCCCTGAGTCCAAAAAAGTAGTTTTTAGCAAATGGTCTGTGTGTGTGTGTGTGTGAGCGTGAGTATGTGAACAGCATAGCTCAAAAACGAAAAACCGTAGAAAGTTGAAACTAGATATTCCGTTTATGTATCACCATGGAATCTGACCCTACGTTATCTGTCAATATTCCTTAACCGGAAGTAACAATTTGCTAGTTGTTTTTTTTTTACTTTTTTGCGATTTTTTCAAAAATGGTTCCGACGATTTACTTTAAACTTGGTATATCAGCTACATTTATACAAAGAGCTACAACTTTTATTTGAAACATTTCTCTAGAGTTTTTTTTTGTAACCCAACTAATTTTGTCTGAAATTTCCATATATGTCAGTTTTTTTTTTAAGTGCTCAAAATAGCAGATCTCGAAACTAACTTTCTTATTTAAAATGGAACATAGTATTTTTCGCAAATTTGAAAACTAGATATTTGTTGTTCTTGTTTTTATTGATAAATTATATAAAATTCAATACAATTGAATTTGAATTATACATGCAACATTTTTTTGGATTAATGAAGTTTTCTCATATATACACACACACACTCTCTCTCTCTCTCTCTCTCTCACACACACACACACACACACACACACACTCACTCTCTCTTTCTACACACATGTTTTGTTTTCATTTCCTGTTTACTTTGTAAATAAACCTATTATAGAAGTGAAATAAAAGAAATTAAATTAAATGAATGAATAAATTATCAACAATGCATATTTAAATTCAGACAAGAGGCCTTATTTACTCTATATTTTGTACTCTTGCTGCTAAATATTTTATTTGCTATTTATTGTTGACGATTGTCTTCTTCTATTGTTCCTTTCTCTTGTTGTATGAATATATCTATTCTTGTTTTCTCTTTATATCCACTTTTCTCTTATTACTTTCTCTTACTTCCTATAGTAAGAGGAAATATTGTAATCGTGTCAAATTTTCGATATCGAGTTTTCACCGGAAATATCCGTTTTGAGGTCCCCTGAGTCCAAAAAAGTGGTGTTTAGCAGATGTTCTCTGTGTGTGTGTGTGCGCGCGCGCGTGTGTGTATGTGAACAGCATTGCTTAAAAAACGAAAAACCGTAAAAAGTTGAAACTTGATATTCCGTTTAGATATCATCATGGGATCTGATAGTACGTTAACTGTCAATCTATCCTCTACCGGAAGTACCACTTTACTAGTTGGTATTTTTACTTTTTTGCGATTTTTTTCAAAAATGGTTCCGACGATTTTCTTCAAACTTCATATATCAACTATACATACAAAGAGCTACGACTTTTATTTGAAACATTTCTATGGAAAAATTCATTTAAGGGCACTTTTGGGGGAGAGATTGGGTTAGGTTTTCATCTGAAGTGCTGTCTCAGTTTATTGTACAATTCTGTCATCTAAATAATATTAATTAGAATTAAATGTGTTGTTGAAATACCGAGTTGGAAAAAATTGGATGACCGGAAGTGCGTTTTTTACTGAAATGTATTTTTCAGTTTTTGGTATTTGCTCGGAAAACGGCTTCAACGATTTTCTTTAATTTAGGAATGTGAACTACACATATAAAGAGCTACAACTTGTATTACCTGATGAAGTCATTTAAGGGGACTTTTGGGGAAGGGGTGGGGTTATGTTTTTCTCTAAAATCCAGCATAGTTGATTATACATTTCTACCATTTAAACAAAATTAATTAAAAAAATAAATAAATGGCCAAAATTCAGAGTTTCTAACTCCAACGAATTTCAATACATTTGGTACACAAACTCTAAAATTTGTCAATTACAATTTGACACCAAATTTTTTTTAATAGTTTTGCTATTTCTTAAAAAAATATATCAAAATTTAGTGAACAAGAAAAAGTCGACATATATGTCGACAGCTTTGTCGAGTGGCACGACTGGCTGTGTGTTCGTACGCTGAGAAATACTCGAATAGAACAATTCTCGTGTTCAAACATTTTTAATATAAATTTCATAGCAATTTGTTTGTATTCAGAATATTGTTCACCATACAAGAAAGATGAGGACATATGATATTATGGAATGTGGAATATTTACTGGGCACTATTTCACTTGCTAAAGATTGAGATTTAGGTGGACGGGGTAATAAGAATGAGTGCTGAAGTTTTCTATTGAACCTTACATTTATTTCCGTCACTACACGTAAAAGATTACAGTGATAACCCGATTCCTGGTCTTCAGCAGGCAACGTTGATGTGCAACGCACTGGTATTGGCCTGGATAAGATGTAGCTCACCTGCAGATCCTAGGTACTAGCGTCTGAAGCTATGGATGCAGGAACGCGCCCTGCGAACCAGCTTCTATTCAACGGAGGACCGGCTCTAAAGAAGGGATAGAGCAATGCTAATGAAAGAAAATATACATTTATGAATCACTGTAACAAATAATGTATGTAAAAATGCAATAATGTCTTGTAATAAGTTAAACAACTCCAATTAAGTATCACATGATAAAATTTTACACCCTTGAAATAGGTGATTGCAGAAGTTACACATGCAAATAAGGTTTACTCAACCAAAAGAAATACCTGGATGTAACAGATCCACAGGGCACTAGAAATGAAGTAAGGTTGCTATATCTGACTGGCCACCCAGTTAAATAAAAGCTGTGTAATTCAGCTATCAGATTCGACTGGTACTAGTTCCTTAAATGAGTTCAAGAATTTAATATAAGGTATTAAATAATAAATTGTAATGTGCATGAAATTGTTAGTTAGTTATGAAAATTAAATCGCTCCAATTAGTTGATGATCACAGCAATATGCGTAATATTGTAAAATGCTTCCTTAAGGTTGCCAAGTCCTCAGCTAGTGAAGCAAGAACGTTAAAGTAGATATTGGCAATAATAATGATAATAATCGCAGAAAATTAGGATGGGAAAAGGACCAAATAACTGGTCTTACGACCAGCCTTGGAGTCCCCCAACCTGATAAAGAATTAATTGAGAAGATCGTAATAATCCCTCTTGAAAGTGCCTGTGAAGAGATGTCATGAATAAAATGATATTCAATTGGATGAATTAGTTGCTTGGAGCTGCAAAAATAATAGAGTTCCGGTTTTAGAAATCATGTGCTGTGGATTCAAAGATGGCCGTCAGTAGCAGGGAGGTGAACAACTAGCACCTAGTTAGGAGTACAAAAGTAAACTTGAAACTGACTCGCTGAGCTAGCCCCAATAATAAATGCAGACGGCGCTGCTTACTAGATCACTTCAACAAGTTTGACAACATGATCTTTTAATCAATGCAATATTGGTAATATAGTATAAAACGAGTATAAAGTAACATGAATCTTCATATAAATAGAATAATAGAAAATACGACTGGCTCAACCGTTTGACCAGGCAGATGTTAAACACAGTAAGGGGTGCTCCCACAACTAATTGTCCCTACCGTTATCAATTCACGTAGAAATACGCGACATGGAATGTTTAAAGTAAAGGTGATGGTATTTTACTGAGTTCAAACAAATCATTTGAGCAGTTTTCGAGAAAATCACGAATAGCTAAAAAAAAAAAAAAATTTAGTAGAGCTGTACTTCCGGCTGATTGGATTTTGCTTGAAATCTTCGAGTCTGATGCATATTAGGTGGTAGTGCGTAAATGAAACACAAAGTTTAAGTTTCCTGCGACTTTCAGCTTTTGGGATATTCTATCAAAACACACATATTCAGATCATTCGTAAAAACATTTTTTTAGTATTAAGGGGGCCTCAAAACATGTATGTCCACTGAAAACTGAATTTCTTAAATCTGGCACGATCGCAATACCTTTCTTACTAGGAGTAAAAAGTAAAAATGGTTAATACATAAACAAAACCAAAAAAATCTGGTGTGAAACACTCACACAACTTTCTCTTACTCCAGTTTTTAAAATTGTAATTGACAAATTTTATAGTTTGTATACCAAATTTGATGAAATTCGTTGGAGTTCGTTGAAAACTGAAAAAAAAAAAATTCAGTAAAAATACACTTCCGGTTTACTTATTTTCTTGAAACTCTGAATTTTTGGCCATCTATTTATTTCTAATTACTTTGTTTGGATGGTAGAATTGTATAATCAAGTTATGATAACACTTAAGAGGAAAAACTCCCCCGAAAAGTGCCCTTAAATGAATTTTCCCAGAGAAATGTTTTAAATAAAAGTTGTAGATCTTTATATATATAGTTGATATACCAAGTTTGAAGAAAATCGTCGGAGCCATTCTTGAGAAAATTGCAAGAAAATGAAAAAAAATACCAAAAGACTGAAAAATACATTTTAGTAAAAACGCACTTCCGGTCATTCGCTTTTTTTCAAACTTGGAATTTCAACAATACATTTAATTCTAATTAATATTATTAAGATGATTGAATTGTATCGTATACTGAAATAGCACTTTAGAGGAAGCCGCAACCCCACCCCTCTCCTAAAAGTGCCCTTAAATGCATTTTTCCGGAGAAATGTTTCAAATAAAAATTGTAACTCTTTGTATCTGTAGTTGATGCATCAAGTTTAAAGAAAATCGTTAGAGCCATTTTTGAGAAAAACGCAAAAAAGTAAAAAAAAACAAAATTAAACACAATTACTTGTAATACTTCCGGTTGAGGAATTTCGACAGATGACCTACTGTCAGATGCCATTGTGATACCTAAACGGAATATCAAGTTTCAACTTTCTACGGTTTTTTTGTTTTTAAGCTACGCTGTTCACAACCACATACACACAGACCATTTGCTAAAAACTACTTTTTTGGACTCACAGGACCTCAAAACGGATATTTCCGGTGAAAACTCGATATAGAAAATTCGACACGATTACAATACTTTCTCTTAATAGGAGTAAAAGGCGGACCCGATTTTGGGTCTGCCTACGGATATAATGACTCCTAGGTACGCCTTCCATAAACCCTTCAAAGTTCTGATATTAGACAGAGGGGCATGGAAGAACGGGCCGCCGCCTATTACAGGCGAATCGATGTGGTACACGGACGGGTCCAAGATGGAAGATGGAGTGGGAGCCGGCGTGTACGGGGCTCATCCGAGATGTAAGATCTCGGTGAGGCTGGAAAGGCTAGCTACGGTCTTTCAGGCGGAGCTAGTCGCGATTATTATCTGCGCCGCCGAAATAACAAGACGGGGAGTCTATAACTTCAGAGTCGTCATTTATTCGGATAGCCAGGCTGCTCTCGACTGGAATTGACTCGTGGGAGATCAGCTCAAGGCTGGTGTGGGACTGCCTAGGTGCACTAAGGGAAATAAGTTGCCATAATAAGGTCTTCCTGGTTTGGGTACCTGGGCACTCGGGTTACAGAGGCAATGAGGCGGCGGACCGCCTGGCCCGGGAGGGTTCAATGAGAGCACTTATAGGGCCGGAGCCGTTCCTCTGGCGTCTTAAGATGCCTCAGGAGTGCATCCATTAAGACATGGATGCAGGACCGATCAAGGGAATGGTGGGTCAAAACTTAGGCCAGAGGCAGGCGAAAAAGTTTATCCATAGCCACTCGCCCAAGCTAACTGCGGAATTACTCCAATTAGGCCGGGCGGCCATAAGGATAGCAGTTGGCGTTCTCACTGGCCATTGTAGATTAAATAAGCACATGCATCGCATGGGCCTGGCAACGGATAGCCTGTGTAGGTTTTGTCAGGAGGAAGAGGAGACGGCACTGCACGTGGTATGTCAGTGCGAGGGGCTGGTCTGGCTAAGGTACCGCCTCTTTGGTAAAGAGAAGCTGGTGCCAACAAGCCTCAGCCAGGGCCCTCTCTCGGACCTATTAAGTCTTTTAAGGCAAGCAGGACTCGAGAGGGTGCTCTGATTGACCACCAGAGAGCCCCCCCAATTCCACAGTCCGGCTAAGCACAGGTTCGGGGGAGGGTCTCCAACTAGGGGGTTGCCACAATAGATCCTTGGGGTGTCGCGGTGGCGTAGGCTGAAGAGCCAATTCCCCCGTTAGAATCTAATCTAATCTAATAGGAGTAAGAGAAAGTTAAAAATATAATTCAAACGGTTTCTGTCATATTATGGCATGCGTAAAACGCGTTTTCATCCCCACAAATCCCCCCCCCCAGAGCCCCTTAAACTACCCCTTTCCTTCATACTACCCTACCTACTATGATAATGAGTTCGTTTACTTTTTTACAAATGACAAACATTCGCTTTTTACCCGATAATTGGCCCCCCCAAAAAAAACGTATTTTACGTTGAATAAAGAGATATCTAGAAAAATGAATTACCGTTGAAAACATTTCAAAAATTTGTTGTGATCGCATTAACATTTTATTATTAAAGGATGCTAAAAAACCACAAAAGAAAAAGGAAACATCATGCTAAACAAATAAACAATTAAATAATAAAAATAAACGAATAAGTGGCTAAACTCTATTTTTATTATAGTTACAAATATAACATGAATTGTACCACAAAAAAAAAAAAAAATATGTGGTTAACCTAAAATTTAAAGATAAAAGTTTGTTAACAAATGACTCATATGTTTTAAAGTGCTGAGATCATTTATTATTTTTTAAGTGAAGTTCTGTAAAACCTTAGATCTACGGATTTGATTTTATTTTTTGTTTTGTTTTCAAAACTGACAGTAAGTACTTTTCAAATTACTCAGTATAATGGGAAATAAACATTTAATAAAATACCTGAGAGTAAATTGGTCAATCAACTGTTAGCGTAAAGGTTAGGTTTTATTCTATTCTAAAATCCGCACTTCTAAAATTGACCGAGTTTCTACTGATTTAGAATTCTATCACTGCTTCCAATGTGTATTAATATTGTGTAGGTGATAAAATCATATAATAATATTGAAGTTGTAGTTCAATATTACAGGAAAGCATAACGCTACTATCCCCCCAGAACCCCCCAAAAAATCAATTTTCCCCGGGAAAATGTTTCAAATAAAAGTGATAGGTATTTATGTGTGGAACTGATTTTGAGAAAATTATGAAAAATTGAAAAGAAAACACATTCGAGTAAAGTTGTTGCACTTTCGGTTGATAGGTTTTTGCCTGAAATCTGTGTGTCTGATACGGTAGCATAGCTCCTAAATGGAATATCATGTTTTAGTGTCTTGAGGATTTTCTTTTTTGAAATATTCTGTTAACATAAAACAGGCTGACAGTCAGACATAAAGACCATTCGTTAAAAGCATTTTTTTCCGTATTCAAAACACATAATTCCGTTAACGTAACTCAATTTTCAAAAAACCTGGCACGATCCCAATACTTCCTTTTTCTAGATGTATGAGAAAGTAAAAATCTGATATGATTCATGAAGACTTTCTCGTGCAGCGGTCAATATGATTCCGCTGTTGATAAATACTTAAAAATGTTTACTTAGCGTTGGAATTAAGCGGCCTCTACACGGTCAATAATAATATTGACAATACCTTAGCGTATTGACAATAATATTGACCGTGTAAGGTGAAAAAATTGTATTGACGGTCGATATTAATAAGAGTATTGATGAAATCCGGATTTTCTGTGTCAATACTGAGAATTGGAGGGGGATATTGACAATAATATTGACCGTGTAAGGGGGCGGCGCCGCCAATATTTCCATCAATACTCAGTTCGGTAGTTTTATACAACGTTGAAACTAATCTCAACAACAATGATACAATGAAAGATTTGTGTATTAAAATAAAACTTCAATCATACATTTTTTAAAGATGATTGTTAATTTTTAATCTTATTTTTCTGATTAACATACACTTCATATAGTCCCTTCATTACAGTTCAGTTCAAAACACGATCCAGTGGAGGTTTTTGGGAAAGATTTGTGTATTAAAATAAAACTTCAATCATACATTTTTTAAAGGTGATTGTAATTTTTTCAATGTCTTGTAGGACATATATAAAGGTTTCACAGGTTTCTATTACAGCTTTGCTGATAGTTGTTGGGGACATTATGACTGAAAACTTCAAGTCTTCAAATATTTCTTCCTGTAGCCAAGTACCTCAGGGTTAAAGCTAATCTTTCCCTAACACTTATACTTTCTCTCATATTTCTTCCTGTCTTTTCAAAAAATGGTTCAACCATCTGTAACACTCTGAAGGTGTATCTCTCTTCTTCAACCATTCTTTTATCCATTGTTTGCGTTTCATTTGACGAGTTTGCATTTCAAACGCCAAAATAATAGCTACACAAGCTTTTGAATGAGTATTCATTTTTTGGAAAGAAAAAACAGCCAATAACCGAGTAAAAGCCCGTAGATTCACTCTCCTAGTGGCAGAAATAGTAAGTACTGGGCAAATTTATTGACAATAATATTGATCGTGTAAGGTAATGAAGTATTGAGACCGGTTAGCACGAGTATTGATGGTTATATTGTCAAAACCAATATTGACAATATTATTAACCGTGTAGGGGCCGCTTTAGATACAATCTGATGAAAAGGATTACGTTCTAGGGGAGAGACATGTACAGCAGCGCGTTTGGCCAACAGCCATCATAAAACTTCCTTAAGGTTACACGTCTAATGGATTCCAATCCCCTCTTAAATCTATTTTCCCGGATAAGTGTTTTGAATAAATGATAGATTTATATCTATGTAGTTGGCATTCCATGTTAAAAGAAAATCGTTGAAGCAGTATTGAGAAAATTTTGTAAAACTTTGTAAAATTCCGATTAACCAAATTCCTTCAAATTTGGAACCTCTAGCAATGGTTTTAATTTTTAATGTATCTTAATATTATACACGTAATAGAGTCATACATTTTAAAAATGGGGCGCATTAGAGGTAAGCATAAATGTTGCCGCACCCTAGATCCCCTTCAAATCTCAATTTTACTAGCATTAATTCTTCAAACAAAAGTAATAGGTATTTATGTTGTAGATAGTATACGAAATTTAATGAAAATCGATTGAATGAAAATTCGGTGATTGGATGACTTATCCATACTTACAAAGTGGTGCAAGGGGAGAAGAATCTTCTTGCATTCTGCCCTCAGAACGGTGGGTCATTTGTTGGAACCTTGGGTCTACAACAATGGCGGCTCCTGACTTGGATATGTGGGGGTTCAACCCTTTTTTTTTAAAAAATACTTACATTACCTATAATTATTAGTAGCTTGGCTAGCTAGAATCTCATGAAGTAAGCCAGGAGCTAGGTAAAAACTTGCATCCCTCCCCTACAATTAAATATGTTAAATTAACAATAAATCTGTCACTGTGCATCCAGAGAAGAACTGTGAAAAAAAAAAAAGTTGTACGGTTTGAGTTCGAAAATTAAGTGGTTGACTTAACAGAAATTTTTATTATCTAAATAAAGGGTTCTGGTTCAAAGGAAATGTCAATGAGTTAGCATCGATTCTTTGCTGGGTCATATATCTTAATGATGTTTTAAGTACCAATACTAACATCTAATTTTTATAAATATAAAAATCCACATCTTATCACAAAAAATATCGAATATTAGTAATGGGCAATGAGGAATGTAACAAATAACTCAGGATAAGATCGGTTAAGTTTTTTACTAGGTAAGATCGTAAATAGTGTTCAACGCGCTTATAACTCCCACTCTTATTACCACAAGGTAGTAAGAATATACACTTTTCTATACTGACACAGAAATTTTTTATATATATATAAAATTCTCCAGCGTGACGCTCAACTGTGAACCTCCAACTTCCTACCTTTTTATAGATCTCCTGGTATACATACAATTCACTACTGTGTACAATTCGTTAAACAAACCTATTAAAGGAGCTCCTATATTGATATACATTCCTATTCATTTATGTCTGTTTCTCTGATTTGACAACAAAATTAATTTATAATTTATTTGATTTTATATTATTTAATATTTATAATTTATTTATATGATTTAATATTATTATAACAGGCCAGTTTTTACTGTGACTAATGATTGTAGGTAACTAATATAAAAGTGAAATTATTTTTTTGAAATTGAATATGAAAAAAATAAAATTTGCTACCTTTTTATTTAATTTTTTTCTTTTTTATAAAATAGCTATGGGTTCAGTCGCGCAATCGGGAATACCAGTAGCCGCCACTGCTCTACAATGTGGTAATAAATGCTCTAGTGGCTAGCAATTATTGCTACTAGAAATTCCCACCACATCAAAACCATCCAAAGTAATACCTTTCCCTATTTGATGAATTGTTTTCGCAGATCGGGAAGGTATGTAATAATCACATTACATTTTTTTAACCACCCACTAATATCTTCTAGAAAGCAGCACTACACTCTTCGCTTTCATCTAGATTTTGACGGAGAAGATTCAAGTTTTCAACTCCCGCATTTTCAAGTTACTTGGAGACATATAAATTATGGATCCTAATGAGAGTTTTCACACCTCCGTTACCACGATCCCAAACTTTCCCAGCGATCATCCACCATCGGCACTCGTGATTTCTCTGAAGTGTCTATCTCTAGTGCTAAAGAGCGGGACCACTTTTTGTATATCCTATCACCTTCCAGATCTCCTTCTTTTTTTTAAGTTGCTCACATAGCTCATCATTAGTCAATACGGACACCCAAAGGGAGTCGCAGTAGGTATTCTAGATCGCAATCTTTATAGCAATTTGTTAACTCTCAGCTCACTGCTAAGTTTTTATTTAGAAGGTGCGTATAAAGAAAAGAAGTAGAAAACACACAGTTATCTACATAATATATTTTCACTAAAGAAATGAATGAATAGGAACACAAAATGCATAAAACAAACTCTTATGACATAAACTCTTACCAAAAAACGTAACCACACACAATATAATATAACCTCTCTTTGATAATCGATTCTACCCTTTTCTAGTACTATCGTTAAATACATCGAACATCGAACATCTAATCAGCAATAATAAACTTTACTTTTCTTTTTTAATAGCTATTATTCTGAATCCAAACATGTCTTTGATTCTTTGTTTATAAATTATTGTTAATAATTAGTGCCTCAATTATGTATAATTTAACACTATGGGGACTATGGAAGACATATCAAGATATTTTTAGAAAATATAATACTCATATTATAGTTCTAACCTTCAGTAATAAAGACGAAATATTTTTTATCACTTTGATGAATCTTTATCAACAACATGTTTGATAATTAAAACACGTGATTTCAAAAATTTTAGATAAATTAACAAAAAAAAAATTATAATTGCATTTTCCATCTAACATGTGTGTTCAAAATTAGATAAATTAAAAGAAAAACATTATAATTATAACATACATCTAATATTAATTAAAATAATTGTATTGTTCAGAAAGTTCTAAATTGCTAAAATAGAATTAAGTTAATAATAGTATTTATATCTTATGTTAAAATAATTGAATTTTCAATATAGTTTACGTATTGCATTTCTTTCTTACTTTTATTTGTTTACTTTACAACACACAGACATTAAGTCCAATAACATATTACATATTTCCCTCTAATGTTTATAAAGGTACCTATATAATCTAAGCAAGTTGAAAAATATTTCTTCTATTATTTTAAAACATTCTCTAACATACAACATGCTTTCTTAAAATATAATTTTCTCCCTGAATAATTTAATAACATGTGATTACGCGTGTATGAGAGAATTATGATAATTAATTATTGTTATAAATATTAATGAGAATTTTCCGGTCAAATTATACTTTTGACAGCAATATGAAAAGCTAGTGTACATACTCGTACATTTGACATTATATGAAAAAAATAAATAAATAAATAGAATTATGATAATTTTATGGAATTTAATTTAAATTATTCTAAAAATATAACTGCACTTCCTTGAAGAATTTTTTTTTTTTTAATAAAAATCAGCTTGAAATTACATTAATTGCATTTGTAATAAAACAATGTAATTAATCTACATTAATAGTTGGCAAGCAATGATTTGTACTATAAATAATTACTATTTATACAATTTACATATAAAATTATTGAATAAAGGAAATAAATGGAATCATAAAACTTTTATTACAATTTTATTTACATATTTTTTTATTATTTTATTAGAAGGCGTAATGGAGATAAAAGTAAGAATGCTTGGGGCCGTACAGCGGCTGTTTTCTTGGTTATTGTGGCCTTTCTTTGCTATGACTTCTGTCAGACCTTCACCGCCACTACCGGCTTTGAATTCACGTTTATTACTACTTAGTGCAACAGAGCTAGCCAGAAAAATTAGAAAACGTGAGGTAATAATAAATGTTTAGCTTTCATTTATTAAAATTTATTTGTAATTTATATTTAGAATCATTTTAGGCATGAAAAATTGTAGAATTTGAACATTTTTCTTTCATCAAACTCTTTTAGTCAGTGAATTTAGATGTGTAAAGGAAATGAGGTTATAAAGCCAAATACAATACGACTGTAGAAAATTAATTTGTGATTCACTTGTAATCTTTAAAATGTAACAAGAAACACAGCGACACGCAAGAGAGTCAGATATAACATTAAGAAGTTGTCTTAAATAGCTTTATTAAGATAAGTGGATATTCTTCTAAAGTCGTAATGGATTTGGCTTTATAATAATAACTCTCTATTCATCCAAACAGGTCTAAAACTAAAAATTTGTTATGTAGGAAATGATTATTATTGTTTATTGAATAAAAACAAGAGCTATTATTAGAAATATTTAAATTGATATTAATATTTAAGGAGATAAACGTTTTCAGAAATATTTGAAGTAAAGCAATTAATTTTAAAATCATATTTTGTACAAAATGAAGACAATTTTAAAAGTTAATACATTGTTAAACTTTTTAACATTAATAAAAGTCCATATATGTATATGTACGTAATTTATATTACAACAAACTATTACAAATATTATTTCAGATAACAAGCAGAGAACTTGTGGATGCTTGTATTGAAAGGATAAAGGCTGTGAATCCGATTTTAAATGCTGTTGTACAAGATAGATTTGAAGAAGCTCAACAAGAAGCAAGCAAAGTTGATGAGTATATTGCAGCAAATTCAAAAAATATGGCAATGATTGAAAAAGAGAAACCTTTATTAGGAGTTCCATTTACGGTTAAAGAAAGTTGCGGCTTGAAAGGTAAAATAATTGCTAATATCATAGGTGGCATTAAAAAAAAAAATGATCATTTTGTACATTTTCTTAAGAGGTATTCTTAGCAACTATGGTTGTAAAAAATAATAATAATAATAAAAAAAAAGTGCAATCCTGTTTATAAACATTCAATTGTTGCCTTCTTTCAATAGAAAAAAGAAAAAGAAAATATGAAAAACATTACTTTCTCTTACAGTAAGATTTTTTAATTGCAACCAATAAATTTTTAAACACGCATTTAGATGGGCTTACATTACAAATAATTAAAAGTGATGAGGATTATATTAGCTTATCTGGATGATAACTTGTGTTAACAAAGTTTGTATTAGTAGTTTAAATTTAAGCCCAACTTAAGGTCCGTCAGAACCTCTAAATTACGGTTTCCAAAAAAATGTTTCAAATAAAAGTGATAGGTTGATATCCGTTCAATAAACATTTTATGTTCAAAGAAACTGACAGAGCAACTTTTAGAAAAAGTCCAAAAAACCTTGAAACACATTCTATAAAATTTCACTTCTGAATTACTTCAAATTCATAATTCTAGCCATGTTTTTAAATAGTTGTTATGATGTCATCAGGAGTTGAAGACATCTACTGGCAATTTTTGTAAACGTGTTATAGTGGTAATCTGAAATGAATTCCCCATAAGTGTTGGTATCTAGTGGCAAATTTTATAACTATAGTTTCTTAATTATGGTAAAAATCCTTGATAGATGCTGTTACCTAGCGGCAAATTTTTAAATCTATTTTATACTTATTTTTACTTTCTCTAAGTTTTCTATTGCAAAATAAATTATCTTTTTTTTGCTACTATCATTTTATGGAACAGTGTTTTATAATGCACGTTTAATGCTCTAATAATGCCTTTAAATACATTAGCATTATTGGTACAGACAATAAGAAATTCGAGTGGGTAACATTCAAATGACTTACTCAATTTTCCCTATAATCAATTATCTGGGAAAAATTACACAAATAATAATTAGTACATTTTCAAAAAACGTTCTGAAGTGAATGAAATTTAACTTGACATTTATGAAAGAAGCACTAACAACAATCCAGCCACTAATTGTCCTTTCTAGTTACTCGATTTTACAAGGCAAAGTGAAAAAATAAAAGAAACATGTATTTATGTTAATAATAACCTATTAAAGCTATTGTTTATAACTTTTTAAGTTGAATTAATATTTGTTACATTATTATTGCATACAAAATAGGAAGTTCAACAAAGGTATTAAATTTAATTTAGAATGTTACAATTTTATAAAATATATAGAACTCTAAATTGGTTATTGTTAATAATTTTTGCAATACAGGATTGTCACAGGCTGTAGGCTGCTTACCACGCAATGGAATGATTGCCACTGAAGATGGTGTTTCAGTTAAAGAACTAAGAAAAGCTGGAGCTATACCACTTGCTGTAACAAATACTCCTGAACTCTGCCTGTGTTGGGAGTCTAATAATCTTATAACTGGTTGTACTAGAAATCCCTACAATATTCATAGGACGTCTGGAGGATCATCCGGTGGAGAGGTTAGTCGTATATTTCATTCGTTTTCTGACTCATTACTTGTGAAAGGCAAATTACAAACATTATTAAAAAAAAATTGAATTTCTGAAAAATAGTGCCTTTGAGTTAAATAATAAATGGCGTGGTACGGTCCACGTTTTTTTGGTTAGCTCAGAATTTATTCTTATATCAGAAATTTATTTAGATAGTTGAAAATATCTATATCACTTCAGACTGCCTGTAAACGTAGCAGTGTATATTAGTTGAATAAATAATGACTAAATTTAATTAAGAAGTATTTTAATGAAATATTTCCATTAGATTCTCAGACGAATTCTAATGGAATATTCTTATGTCAATACAAACGCTCATTACTACAGATTTGTTAAATTTAACCATACACCAAAATCGGTCAATAATCTTCATATACTGAAGCAACTGGTCTCCGATACAAGGAGTTCACAGAAACTTGTTCTTCATACGTTATTAATCCATATAGTCCAGTGCATTTCATCCCAGCATTTCTTCCAAACAATCAGTATCTAACTATCTCCAAAGAAATATGGCAAAGTTCTCTTTTATGAAGTGCTTCTCTATTTCTTTATTATTGTACATACTTTTGATCAACGTTTTTTTTTATATTATGACACTCATTCCATATGATGTACAAAATAAAGAAAATATTATCCGAGATGTCCATTCACCGGCAAGAATTTTTCATTTCAACATTGTCGCAATAATGGTTCTTAGAAATCTTCATTATAATTATAATTCGGTTTTTATAATGTTTCCTTCGCAGTACCTGTCTTGAATTCCTCAAAAACCTTGTGTTTTATAAACCTTGGTCATCTGATTTTCTGGATTCTTTCTCTAATTATTTTTGGAGAACATGATTTAAAATGCTAGTAGATATATAATATTTCTTCTTTAGGGTGCTTTAATTGGAGCTGGAGCATCCTTATTTGGAATTGGTTCTGATATTGCTGGATCTATTAGAATTCCAGCAATGTTCAATGGAATTTTCGGACACAAACCTACACCTGGTAAATATTTTTTTTTTTTGCATTATATAATGTGTCTTTTATCTTAAATATTTCAGAAAAAAAAAATTAAATTGATTTATATTAAAAATAAAAATATTAAATTGATTAATTGAACAGGTTATGTTTCGCTGGAAGGTCATTTCCCTTACTCTGAAGATAAAGGCTTTCAAAAATTCTTAGTAATTGGTCCAATGGCTCGTCATGCAGAAGACTTGCCATTGTTGATGAAAATATTAGCTGGTGAAAAGGCAAATGAACTTAATTTAGATGAAAAGGTAAATTTAAAGATTTTGTGTTAAATATAATATTATATTAATTCATAAGTAACTCATGGTGTGTGTGCGCGCGCTTGTGTGTGTGTCTGTTGAGGGGGAAGTATCTCGAATGATATTCATCAATTGAAAATCAGTCGTGACCTACTTGTAAGGAGTATTCAAACTAAACACAAAACTTAAAATAGTAAGTGATGCACTTCCTTCATGAGTTGCTAGCCATTTCATTTTTACTAGCACTTCGAAAAGGAAACCATCTTTATTTTTTAAATTACTTCCTGTATTTGAGGATAGATAACTTTGCAATTCCAGCATTACACAGTTTCTTTTCTTTAATATAAGTGAAATAACAAGCTAAAATTCATTTTTAAATGCTTTCTTTAGGGTAGGCCACAAGAGATACTGCCGGCGAATTGAAATGTGCTCAGTATAAACCAAGAAATGTAATAATCCATTTTCCATTTGCTAAACCATATATCAGTGGAGTATAATGATATGATACTTTTCTGTAATATTTAATTTCATCTGTTTCAGGTAGACCTAAGCAAGCTTAATGTATTCTACATGGAGGAAGCTGGCTTTTCTTTAGTTACCGTTCCCGTAGCTGCTGAGATAAGAAGCTTATTGAGAGATGCTGCATTATATTTGAAAACTACTTATGGTTGCTATGCTGGAAGGGTAAAAATGATTTCAAATTTATAAAGAAATATTTGTTTAACAGTGAAGCAATAAGAATTTTCTTTACAATATTGAACAGTACAGATGGAGTAAGCTAATTTCTTAATCAAACTACCCTCTAGTACCTTTAAGTTTGGAAAGTTGATGAAAAAGTAATAATTAGTTTACTGGAATTCGTTTCATATTTTGATTTATATCCAAATTGTTAGGTAGATAGGGAGAGACAGTCTGGTAAACAGTGACAGTTTTGTTTCTGTTAAATGGAATTAATTAATTTATTTACTGCTTACAAAGTTATAAACCTATAGCAGGGAGTTAGTGCTTAGTTTATCTTATTTAATTTATTTTTTATAACTTATACATTTCCGAGTTATTTATACTATTTATTTATTTATTTATTTTTAAAGGGTCAGTTTCATGAGCTTGCAGACTCTGTGGAAATTAGTGGTTCAGTTTTTCTTGGAATGAAGGAAATGCCAGAATTGTTAGATTTATCACAAACTAAAGGAAAGGTAATTGATGTTTGTTCTTAAATAATGGAATAGATTTTGCAAGCAATTTTTTATTTGTAAAAAATAACCTTCTTCAATTGCGGCCATAACTTCAATTTTAATTACATTTTAACCAGCAAAACAATTTAGTATGTAACGTTATATTTCTTTGAAGTTCTCTGAAATTAATGTAGCTCTACTTAGATCCCTTCAGAGTGAAAAATCTCTCAAATGTTTGTATTAATAAAACTTTTAATGACACAAGTTGTTTAGCATCTTTTCTTTTATTTAATTACTCTTACTAATGTAGAAATGAAATCTGCAGAAATTGTTTTAAAAATTTTCAGTAGCTCAATAAAGCTCTACATGGTTCGCAATCCTGTACAACATCTAGGATTTTATCTATCTATTTGTGTGATCGCACTGGTTATACCATTTTCGTCAGAATATAGGTATCAAGTTCTTGTAGAGTTAACTTCTGCTTTCTTGAATCAATCAGGGGTGATATATGACAGAAACTAAAAGTTGAATTTATTATTTGATAATCTTTCACCTAGTAAATATAGTAATTTGCTTACATAAATATATCATAAGTTATGATAAGATAAATAATAAGGTAACTTATTAAGTCAACTCAATACATCAATTTTGTTTTAACTTAATTTTATTAATAGAATTCACTTAATTCTGTTTTTTATTTTTCCTATAAATTTTCAGGGAGAAAGTAATGTTTATGTAGAAACCTTTAAATCATTTTTGGGATTATCAGAATTTTCAACAGCAGGTTTAATGTTTACGATACTTAAACATATTAATCTTTTTATTCCAAAATCAAAATACGATCATTATTTTGAATTAAATGAGGATCTCAAGCATAAATTTAAGGTAAATAAACTACGATTATCTTTAGTTATTAAATTCTTTTTTTTTTTTTTTTGTAATGAAATATTGTATAAAAATGATTAAACAATTTCTAAATCAAAATATCTTAAAATTTTAGATTTTTTTGTTCTTAGTTTTTTTATTATTATTATTTATAATAATTTGTATTCTGTTAAATATTTTTTTTTCTAAATAATTCTCAATAATGATAATTGGTTTACTTTTTTAGCAAGTACTCCAAGATAATGGAGTTCTTTTGTATCCAACATTTCCAATTCCTGCAATACATCACAATGAGATATATACTGTGACTGCTGGTGTTATGTATACAATGATTTTTAATACTTTAGAATTACCATCAACTCATGTACCACTTGGTTTGGATAAAAGTGGACTACCCATTGGTATCCAGGTAATACCACTTTTATCAGGTCATTCAATATGATTGATAGTTAAGTTGAGATGTTAGCTTAATCGACGTTATCTCTAGTTTTAACTTAAGTATTTTATGACTGATTCACCATTGCATCATAACATGAAATGCAGTATTCATCAGCACAAGTGCTTTTGATTGGGTTGAGGATTAACTACAATTTAATTTTGCATTATACTGCCACTGTCTCTAATACTTACAGCCAATTTTAGAATTAATAAATAAATTTATTTATATCCAACCTTGGAAAGGAAGAGACAACGGATTAGCTCAGTGATAGCGCACTGGACTAGGAATGAATGCAGAGGTCCCGGGGTTCAGTCCAGCAGTACTGCCCTATTTTTTCTCACTAGGATCCTCTTACAGCTCACTGTCGGGTGATAGACAGTGTTGTCTGTAACGAGAGAACACTATCCGGAGGCCGGCAGTGCACTGCGAAGGCTCCAATTTTCGGAGTAGCTACATGGGCCCAGAGGGCTTTGGATAGCATAGGGCTTGGTCCCTCCTTCACGGACAATAATAATAATAATAATAGTTTAATTTAAGGAAGGGACTAGCTAAGTGGTTAGCGTACTGGACTCCCACGCGGAGGACCCGGTTCGAGTCCAGCTGCGCTGCCTTTAGATTTATTCTTCCTAGAAGCCTCTACAGCTGTAACGAGAGAACACTGTCCGGAGGCCAGCAGTTCACTGAGAAGCTCCGAGCGATAGATGTTGACGCGCCTTAAAAAAAAAAAAAAAAAAAAGCTATAGTTCCAAAATAAAGCTTAAGTTCCAAAATAAAGTTTTTTATGCTAAATATTGTATAAAGTATAGTGTATAAAGATATTGTATTTTTCTAAGGGATATAATACTGCGACCTGAAAGATCTATAGTTCCCTCCGGAGCCTTCTCAGCCCACTGCCGGCCTCTGAGCTGCGTTTTCTAACTATAGACAATACCGCCCTCACCGGACAGTGAGCTGCAGAGGCTCCTAGAAAAAGAAAATCTAAGAACAGCAGGCTGGAATCCGAGACCTCCGCGTTGCTAGTCCAACGCGCTACCACTGAGCTAATCCCTTCCCTATTATCTGATTATACCCAAAGGAATCTTAAGTTGGAACTACCCGTGATTTTTAGCCTTTGGCATGCTGAACATTTTCCAGTAGTAAATGAAAATAAAATATCATTAGTCTGTGAAAATAAATAAAACGCTGCTTTGAATAAATAGAACGGATTATCTCAATATTCATTTGGAAAAAGATAACCATATTAGCAATCAACCAGAGTAATTCAACTGGTTTTATAGAAATGGCCTCAATAAGATGAACCAAGAGGATATATTTCATTTCTTACAAAAATTTGACAAAGTAAAACTAGATGTGTCATAAGTAGTAAGTGGTAAATAACACAGAAACCAGGTAATGATCGCTATTATTGTAAAACCGTTGTAAGTTATTAAAATTGTCTTTCTTAATAGAGGACCCAACAACTATGAATTTCTATCTGAAAATTATTGACATAAAAACTACCTGAAAAAATATTTCCACGTCACTCACTGGTTGAAAGGAGGTGTTTGATAAGAGTCGTTATTGTTAAATACAGACGCAAAAAATCTAAAAATATGATAAAAAGTACATGAAATGCACTTGATGATGTGCCTAATGTAGCTCTGGAAATGTATATATAACTGTCATTCTCTTTTTACATAGATTAATATACTATATTGCAGCACAAAAAAAAAAATTATCTAAACACATATCTACTTCGATATACTTAATAAATTAGACCACATTATTGGGCTCGTCCTTAGTTCTCAGAAATTAATCGGTAACTGTGTAGCTGAACTAACAACTTGGTTATTTGATTTAGCAAGTTTGAAGTCTCATGAAATACACCCAAACAATTCTATCGCGCACCCATTTAAGATTATCATAGGGATACCTGTCATCACTTTAGGAATCCAGACTCCTAAGTTTTGCCATGATATCTTTAGAAGGTTTTCAAGTAATTACTCATTTTTCTTTCATTCTGACCGTGTCAAGACAGTCATGGATCCCTTATCATAAACCAAACATTATATCTTTACTATTAAGCAATGCCATTAAGTAAATGATATAACTATATACTATTAAGCCAACAAAATCCTGATGTTTTTCTACTTTAGAACCGGAAAAGCTATTAAATAAATTAACATTTATTTTAATTTTAATAGCTATAGACTTTAATTACTTAACTAGAATGATACATTGTGATTGTCTTTCTAAATGAGCTAATCAAATAAAAAAACAAAGTATTTGGTCACTAATTAGATGAATCATAAACATTGTAAGTTTAATTAGCGCAATTATTTCTATTTTTAACCCGTTAATGTAACAGTGTCACACAAAACAATCCATTTTATGTAAACATTAAGATTAAAGTACAGATGATAGTATATCCTAATTTTCAGTTCACATTGATTACCTTTACTCTTTCTATTTTATATACTTGATATTGAATTGAATATATTATCATTTCATATCATGTCGTTTCATCTGTGCTGGAGGTAATTGTAAATTTGTAATTGTTTTATGAATATTCTTAAGCTTAAGAATAGTCCTCTCATTTGTATGATAACTTGTTTTTTGTTTCTAATTTGTACATTTTTAACGTTTACAATTAAAATATCAACATTAAAAACAATTTTTTTTTTCTTCTGAAATTCCAGGTTATAGCTGGCCCTCACCAGGACAGATTGTGTTTAGCTGTTGCAAAAGCTTTAGAAGAAAAATTTGGTGGATGGACACTTCCACCAATATAAAATACTTTTTTTTAAATCATAATAATAATAATAATAATTTATATTGTGATAAAATATTTTCTTTTCTATTTGAATATATTATTATTTGTATGTATATGTACAATTTTGATAATTTATTATTTATTATTAATCTTTTGATTAATGTTTTTAGGTGTAGATTACAAATAATTAAAGTACAATCATATCATAAACGATATAGAAATACTTGATAGCGCAATTTAAATAAACTTAACTCTTCTAAATTACATGTGGAAAAAAATAAAAAATAAAATAAAAATCAAGACCAATTGAGATATCCATTACTTTTGCACTTAGTTTAGTCTAATATTCAATCTAAATTTGAATATTTACATTTTAATTTTAGTAGTAGAAACTATATATTATATTATATTAAGAAATATGTCTTCATTAGAAAAAATATTATCCTTATTTTTAAAATATATAAATAAGGATAATAAAGATATTACGAAAATTCCCAGTTGTAATTTTCATTAAAAATAATTACAAGACATAATATATAAACATTAATGGTTAAAAATGAAATTCTTGTATTAAAGGATTATATTATATAAATCTCGTATCGTTTTTTTAAATGTCATTTTTATTTAATATATTAATAATAATAATAAAAAAAAATTGTGATTTGAGTGTCGTGCAATACCACTTAGTATTTTTTGTTGACTCATTGTTATTTTATGGTAAATAATTATATTTTTGTGCTTAGGGTACTTGGAAAATTGTTTAATAATTTGAAGTTTTTTTTTTTTTTTTTTTTTATATTTTTTATTAACAAGTTAGTGGTTAACAAATCAAACAAATCCTTTAGATTAAGGCAGTTTTCAGAAGTTTAAAAAAATTCCATTTCTGTTTTATCACTAGTAAAGCGAATTAAATCAACTAGAGTTTCGTAAGAATTCAATTATAAAAGAAAAAAATCATTAAAATGTTATTATGAATACAATTAAAATTGAATAGTATACGAAACATTTATCAGCATAATATTTTAATTAAACTGCTAGACCATCTAAAGAACGCAGGTGGGATGATGCTATTATACATTACCTAATAAACAATAAAAAAAAGAAGTTCAGTTTAGATTTAACAGCTCTACTGTGACGTGTGAATAATATAAGATACGGCTTGTTTTTATTGTAAACAACCTTGAGCTCTACAGACCAAATCGCGTTAGCTTCCACATTTGAATATCATTCCTTTTGCTACAAGCTTACAGTTCAGCCACAGAAGAAAGTTACTGTATGTGAATTTTTCTTTATTATTTATAAACACTATAGAAAAACTTTGATTTAATTTGCACTATATTTCTAATAAGTAGATAGAAACTAAATGCACACCTATTTATTTTGATTTACTTCCAGAAATATTCCAGTGTACATATATAGTATTATATGTTCAAATTTTATTATAAAAAACAATCCCAATTATATATTCTTTATCAGCTAATGTATTTTCAACATATATTTGATATTGGGGAATGGAGAAACCTTTTCTATTTTCTAGTTGTCCAGTTTCATGTAATTTATTTACAGATGAAATATGCCCTTTCACCGGTTGGCGTCCAAACAGTTGCTTTTAATTGCATAATTTTAACTTTATAAAATCTATTAGAAATAAATAATTTTTAGATTTGCTGTAATATATTTAATCTGAAATTGGAAAAAATAAACTTAAGAAATAGCAATCAAGGATCGTCGCTACATTTCAATCTCTTAAAATGTCTAAGTTTTTCAAATGTTTTCTAATTGACACAAGGCATATAAATTATTTTTATTGTAATTTTTTTAATTACTCGATCTGCACTTATTCAAAATTTTATGTTATTATTTTCTTATTTATATTAAACGACTTATAGATACAAAATATTAGAAATAACTTGGATAATAAAATTTTTTGAACCTTATATACAGCCTTTTTTATTTTGTATTTATTTTTTTATTCTTGTAATTACATTTGCTCCCAACGTTTCGACGCTACACGTTTCACTTTCATGTCTAGGGATTTTTTTTCCTTTTTGCTTTTACAACACTCTGTTACTTGTTTGATGTTTTATGTTGATTATAATTATAATCGAGGTCTCGTTTTATTTGTAATTTTAAATTTGTAACACTAATGTGTTACAGTCATTTATTTTTATATATATATGGTTAATTTATTAAAAGTTAGTAGCCTTGTTAATTGTATTAATTACGTGACCATGTGGTTTTTTTCTTGTTTTAATATATTGAGAGTTTTTCTTTAAAACTGAACTTTCTATGGCCTGTAATTTTTTTCAGTCACCTTGCTAGCAACAAATTTAAAATTAAAATTAAAAATAAAACGAGGCCTTGGTATAGATTATAATTATAATCAACATAACACATCAAACAAGTAACAGAGTATTGTATAAGCAAAAAAAAAAAACCCTAGACAATGACATGTGTAGTATCGAAACGTTTGGAGCAAATGTAATTACAAGAATAAAAAAATAAATACAAAATAAAAAAGGCTGTAAATAAGGTTCAACAAATTTTATTATCCAAGTAATAATCAAAAAACTTCAACTAAAATTAGAAATAACTAATAGATAGTAGAAATTGGGTTTTGTTTCTGAACATTAATGAGAGATCTAATCCAGAACCCAGGAGACGACTGGATCCATTTTACACCCCTTAATACGCCTCACATCAGCCCTGTATCATTAAAGGAACGCCATGGCTGAGGCGAGTGGATATTTTTGATTGCTCCTTCGGCTCCCGATTGTGGGGCCGATTTTAGTAATCATCTGCGAGGATAATGCACACCCACTCTCCAAGAAGGTGAAACGGTGTCTCATCCTTCTGACCGCATTTCCTGCAAAATGTGTCCGCAGAGAGACCCATTTAATGCAATAAGAGATGCATATCCTCTCTCTCAAAAAAAAAAAAAAAAAAAAAATTGATGGAATTATTTTTTTGAATGAATATTCAAAATTTTGCTTTTTATTGCTCACTTAAAGTAGGTTATGGTCGCTTTGGAAAGAAAAGATATAATTCAAATATGATATTTGTTTGCCTCAGTGTTTATTGTGCTATGTTCCCAAGAAAATTATATCGATTTTTTTTCATTATAATAACATTTTAGATTTTCCCTTCATTTGTTCTTAATAGAAATCTTGATACTAATATTTCAATAATTATTGAATATTTCAATAATATTGAATATTGAATTATTCAATATTTTTAATAATTAATGGTCCGGGAACCGTATGAGGAAGGTTCAAAAATGAATAATAAATTCAAATTTAACATAGGTTTCCTTACTTCAATTTTCGAGTACTTTTGAATATTTCAATAACATTTGAGTTAAAATATAGAATAAGAATCTTTCTTGAGATATTATTTAGAATCCAGTACCGCTGATTTCACCATCTTCTTTTACAAAAAAAACATTTGCAAGAGTAAGTAACATAAATGGTTACTTACTCCACAGATGCTAAAATATCTGTTTGAACATTCTCTGGAAGTTCTATTCTTTGATTGGTTTACTTGAACCACATTAAAATGGGATGTTCTTTATTTCTTGAATTTCAACTTCATAGTCGAATTTTTTAAAGAATATAAATAATTTGTTGAATTGATTTGTAATTTACAGCCATGATTAAAATATTAAAAAAGAAATCTATTAAATAGCCATTATTTTGTCTAAATTTTGTGGTATCTTTTAAGTTTTGTTTGGGGGACTTGATTCCCAATCATATACTTATTTAAGTGAAATAATAAATGAATCAAGAGATAAAGAATTAATTAAATCCTCTAATTTTATGGTTATTGCAATAAGAGCAAAACCAATACATAAATAAAAAATGAAAACTGCTATTTAAAAGAAACAAATTAAAAGGATTTAATTAAAAATGTATGTTAAATTAAATTTAAAAAAAATAGACAAAAGACTAAAAATATATTTGAATGATAAAGTTGTTATTCAAAAGAATAATTTCAAATTGCAAACAAATTTAAAAAAAGAATCAAAAGTATTAACTATATGAATAAAAAAACTTAACTCGACCTAAGTTTTTCAACAATAAATGAAACTGTATTAAAAGTTAAAATGTTGTAATCATTAGAGTGCTGTTAAGTGTTGTGGGTGCATTACATTATAGTGCTTGGTATCTTGCATAACGTGAAATTATTTCTTGAAAAAGATCTGAAATAAACTTTTATATATAACAATGTGCCGTAATTTAACAGGATTCATTGTTTTTTTTTGTAAAAATAACTAAAATATATGACTACTAGTGCTCATAATGCTCTCTGGAAGCGAAGCAAACATCCCAGTCATTCTGATAATTAAGTTTAGCTAAGTCGTAACAAAGTAGTTGACTGGGAAGTGAATCTGGACGAACTTATTCATGTTAATTTATTTTGATAAACTAATTATATATAGCAATATACAAATGTGATTAAGATTAAAAAAAAATTAATTATTTTTATGCTACACAAAATTTTTCTTTCTTTTGCCAAGATTTCTTGAAAGCAGAATTTTTGACACTTCTTAGCTGGTAGTAAAAAATGACAATTTTTGTGTTCTAATATGTAACAATTCAAACTACACTAACGATCCACCGGTACAAACTTGGCGAAAATTATCAATGGTCGGTGATGAGGCGGAAGTAGCCATCATAGACTCAGCATTATTAAATCACCTCACAACAAAATTTTATGACACCGACTGAGCACTATCTTAACATGGACTCTTTTGAACTGTTGCTAGAAGTATTTGTTCGCAGTGAATAGATCGCAGGCTTTCAGGTACACTGATATCTTCTCTTTCAGAAGCTCTTTAGCCGCCTCACTCACAGCCAACACGTCGCTGTCAAAGTTGCTTGCATTTCTAAACATTCATCATTTCTAAAGTTGCATTTATTGCTAAAGATTATTCGAAACAAGCCTTCCCATAAGCATTCCAAATCATCAATAGCTTTCCTTAGGGTGCAAGTATTTCCATAATATTCTGATCATTTACTAAACAGTATTTTTTTTTAAACAATAAATAAAAGGTCATGCTATTTTAGATTAACTAACGTTATTTCAGATTTCTAGCAAAAAAGTGTTAAAAGTAGGTTCTTTTGGGTTGTATTTTGTTTAGAAATCTGGAAAGTTAACTCTAGCTACTTACTACTTAAGATTCCATTTCTAAATAATAATTTGTTCTCAGAAAAAAAACTCCATCGCAAAGTTTTTGTGTTACCTGTCTTGAAGAAACGTCATGGTATCATTATAATTGTCATTAGCATCATTCGCGATTTTCAAGATTTCCTGTCTCTTTCCTTATTGCGTTGGCTAAGTCCGGTTTTCTCCAATGTTTTGGTTCTTTCTGTAGTTAGTCGGTACGTCCTTGCCTTGAACACTATCTAAAATAATTCGTAGTCGATTCCTTCTGTAGTAAGTCGTAACGCTTTACTGTGCACTGTATCTAAAATGATCCTCATAGTTTTGAGAACTGTAGTGATTATGCAATGTTCATTAAAACAGGCCCAACATATAAATCTTACATGTTGTGATGAGCCGCTGTGTATTCAGTTAATGCTTTAAGTGCTTAATGAATAACTCAGTAGTGACTCAGTACTCAGAAACAAAACAATGCTTTTTCAATGAAGTTTCATATCAAAACTGACACTATGGTACTTTGGAAACATCATCATTACGATAACCGTTCTAATAAAGCTATAAAACTTTCACAAAAAAGAGAAAATTAGGAAAAATTCTTACAAGTCTTAACTCTTAACTTGCTTAATAAAAATTATGTAACTCTTTTATAAAAATGCGAACAATCCACATTGACAAAAATAAATAAATAAATAAATAAATAAATAAATAAATAAATAAATCACAATTCTTGTGCTGGCTATTAATGTTCTTAACTGAAGAGGAAGATAGACTTCATGAGAAGTTTAAGTTGATTTATCAAGTGCTGATTCCTAGACGGAAGACTGCATAGGGTGAGTAAAGTGATGTGGATTGTATTTTCAATTTATACTCTTGTTTTCAGAGGTACAGTCAAATCCAGTTTATCTTCAAATAGTTTTTGAACAACAGTCTACAATTGGTCAAGTCAGAAGGCAGAATAGGTCAGCATTTAGTGTGTATAGGATGTGTGTATAGTATCACACCAATTTCGAAAAAATTGAAATATGGTCAGATGAAAGCTCGTTTATTGTGCAAATATCTGAGTTCATAGATATAGTTTGAGAGGTGACGAAAAATTCAAAGTATTTGGTAGTTTTGGATGAGATGTCGGCTGAGGAGAAAGAGAAATCTAAAGATAGTATTAGAAAGTGCATCGAGACGTGTACGCCTCGAGAGTTAAGCACACTACAACCCCATCGTATATGTTTTGCATTGTAATCTCGGGGTTTCTACAGTATGTGGACCGCAATATTGTTTTTGGGAAAAATTCCTTTACTTTTAACATTATTTTAGTGCCCGCAAGGGGTATCCGTTGCATGCAGTTACTTGGGGAGTAGCGACTCCACAGATAACCACAGCTCAGTACTCCATGTACTTCGTCAGAACATATACAATACACTTAAACTACATACACTCTACACTTTACAGACAAGGACAAACACAGTACACAAACTAGGGTCTCCGTCCCAAGTTAATTAGCGAAAGCCAAGGGAGAAGGAAGGGATTAGCTCAGTGATAGCGCGCTGGAGTAGCGGGGGTCCCGGGTTCTAATCCAGCCCTTAGATTTTCTCCTCCTAGGAATCTCGCAACTCACTGTCCGGTGATGGGCAGTGTTGTCTATAGCTAGAGAACACTGCTTGAAGGTCGGCACTGCACTGAGAAGTCTCCGGGGGGGCACAATAGATCTTTCAGGTCACAGTGCAATAATCCCCTACATGATTTTACTATAAAGTGTGTATGCACAAATAAGTAACGAGTAAAGGCACCAAGGGGTGAAAATCAACAAATCAAGAAGTACTAAATAACAGATAATTCTGAAATATGCAGCACCAACAACATGGTAACGATAGATTGCTGCCATTCTCGAATTATGAGATTCCAGGAAGAGACAGTTGTGGGAATGTTCTTTGCCAGACTTTTCGTCACTGAAATTCAATCCTTTGTCATCAAATCATACATATTTCAATCCATATCAAATGTCCAATTTTTGCAACAAAGTTTCTGGTAAAAGATTTCATTTGTTTAAATAAAGGTTGACTGAAAAAGGTTGAATTTGGTTGAAAAAGAAATTATTTGCCAGAAGAATGCTCTTACTGTAGCTTTTCTTGCAATTATTACGCATGCGCTTAAAGTCAATTTGCCACTTATTGCCTTGCAATGCAATGACATTGATATTAAATGTGTTATCTGAATGACTGGCATAAATTCCTCCTACTATCTATATTTATTAAAATGGAATGAAATTTATTACACATAAACATAGAGTGTATGTTAAGTTATATGTGATAGAAAATAATTATTTACAACAATGGCTACTTCTGCTTTAATGGCTTGAATATATATTCAGATTTAAAGTAAGTTGCAATTTAATTTGAATAGTATGAAATAATGTTTAAAAGAGACCGGTAGTTGAATCTAAAGCCAATATGAAAAAAAATAGCCAGTACTTTACCATGGTTTCAAGGAAGATGTTTAGAAAATAAAACCTGTCAATATAATTTATTAATTAATAAAATACAACAATTGTATTACACATAAACTACCGTATATTATTGTTAACTATTTACACCATAATATATAATAGTTTGTTCGGCATGGGGGCACCAATGGGGTAAAAAAGGGCACTTCCCCCTCTTTAAAGCGAACAGATCTTAAGAAAATGAAAATTGAATAATACAAAACATTAATTTAAAACATTATTTAAAGGTTTCTAGAAATATTAATTAAATAAAAAAACAAATTCTACTAGCTTAACATAGATTATTTCCGCCGCAGTCTATAAACTTTATTTTATTTGTTCTGCAAAAACCAATTTGCAATCCCTTCTTTTCAACATCGTATCCTTTGTAATTATTGCAAGAGTCAAAAAAATCGTTTTTTTTTTTTAATTACGGAAAAGACTTCATTATTCAGAAATAACTAACTAACTTTGTATTTAGTTTTTCTCGCTTGATAACAATATTGTACATATTTTTTTTATCGCAATTGCACAATGTTGAGACTTGAATTTGAAGTTTAGTTTTTTATTTAAATTTAAGTGGACAATTTATTGTTTACTATTGTATTAACTTCATATTTTTTTAGAAGTTATGAATAAATAAGTTTTAAAAAAATAATACATTTTTTGATTGATGATTATTAGTAATTGTCTCTTAACCATCTCTTTCAGACTTTCGCAAAATTAAACCTAAGCTAGTAACAATTTTGTTTTCCACAAAAGAACCAAAGCTTAGGTTTAGATAGATAGATAGATTCTACCGGGGGAAATGGCTATTCAGCCTACGCCACCGCGACACCCCAAGGATCTATTGTGGCACCCCCCTAGTTGGAGACCCTCCCCCTATCCTGTCCTTAACCGGACTGTGGAATTGGGGGGGGCTCCCAGGTGGTCAATCAGAGCACCTGCCATCAGAGCACCCTCTCGAGTCCTGCTTGCCTTAAAAGACTTAATAGGTCCGAGAGAGGGCCCTGGCTGAGGCTTGTTGGCACCAGCTTCTCTTTACCAAAGAGGCGGTACCTTAGCCAGACCAGCCCCTCGCACTGACATACCACATGCAGTGCCGTCTCCTCTTCTTCCTGACAAAACCTACACAGGCTATCCGTTGCCAGGCCCATGCGATGCATGTGCTTATTTAGTCTACAATGGCCAGTGAGAATGCCAACTGCTATCCTTATGGCCACCCGGCCTAGTTGGAGTAATTCTGCAGTTAGCTTGGGCGAGTAGCTATGGATAAACTTTTTCGCCTGCCTCTGGCCTGGAGTTTTGACCCACCATTCCCTTGATCGGTCCTGCATCCATAGCTTAATGGATGCACTCCTGAGGCATCTTGAAACACCGCAGAACGGCCCCGGCCCGATAAGCGCTCTTATTGAACCCTCCCGGGCCAAGCGGTCCGCCGCCTCATTGCCTCTGTGACCCGAGTGCCCAGGTACCCAAACCAGGAAGACCTTATTATGGCTACTAATTTCCTTGAGTGCATCTAGGCAGTCCCACACCAGCCTTGAGCTGATCTCCCACGAGTCAATTGCCCGCAGAGCAGCCTGGCTATCCGAATAAATGACGACTCTGGAGTTATGCACTCCCCGTCTTCTTATTTCGGCGGCGCAGATAATAATCGCGACTAGCTCCGCCTGAAAGACCGTAGCTAGCCTTCCCAGGCTCACCGAGATATTACATCCCGGACGAGCCCCGTACACGCCGGCTCCCACTCCATCTTCCGTCTTGGACCCGTCCGTGTACCACACAGATTCGTCTGTAATTGGCGGCCCATTCTTCCATGCCCCTCTGTCTAATATCAAGACTTTGAAGGGTTTTTGGAAGTCATACCTAGAAGTCATTATGTCCGTAGGCAGGCCCAGGATCGGGTCCGCCTCCAGCTCCTCCCATAGGTCTTGGTACCTCCCAGTAAGCTTAGGTTTAGTAAAATGATGTGTTGATATTGAATATAAACTTGAATATATGAAATACGATAAATTATTCCAGAATATTAAGAATACAATTTAGTATTTAACAGTTTGTTTAACGGGACAGAAATGGACGAAAATAATTCGATAAACTTTACTTGACGCGTTAATAAATAACCGTTTCATTTGACAAAGAAAAAAGAAAAGAAATGATTTTCGTTTTATGAATTTAGTTTCTCATTAAGGAGAGTGAAATAAAAAAAGAAAGAAAGGCATTTCTTTTATGTTATGTTGAATTTTATTGGCTGTTTATTTATTAAATATTTATTTAAAAAGGATTAAATAATCCTTTTTCGACAAACGTAGATGTATTGATAGAATTATTTATTTATAAAGATTGTTACATCGAAATTGTTGATTATATAGAATTAAATTTAGAATAATCAATGCAATTAGTGACGAATAACATATATGCGGAGATATCTGTTTCGAATCCAAGCAGTGTTGTTCTTAGATTATCTCTCCTAAGAGTTTCTTGCAGCTTGCCAATGATGGCATGTTATCTGAAATTAACAGAATTACTAGGTCAGAGGAGTTTTGGCTTTGGACGGAGCTCCAAAAACAACAAAGCTCGACCTTGTGTTCCCGTTTATTTATAAACAGAGGTTATAACCAGGGAGGTTTGGTTCTGTTACAATTATTCTATATTTTGCTAAATATCTTGAAAACGGTGCTAAATTTAGCTTGTTCTGTCACTCTCTGCCATAAGGTAGGGAGTTAATTGCTATTGACGATATCGTTCAGCGGGACTATTTTCCAAACTAATTTCAGACAATTTGTAATAACCTTGGTAACCGTTGTTAAACATGTCTAAACTATTTATCTTCTAAATTATTGAATCGGTTGCAGAAAAGATTTAATATTGAACACAAGAAGAGAGAAGTGCTTTCACACCCTGTCGCACATAGGCGCTTCCCTGGGGGTTTGGACCACTTTAGGCGGATAGGGGTCCTTATTTATATACCAGAACATTCGATAAAATAAAAACAGAGAGGACATTAAAAAATCCATATTTCCGAATTCAAAAATTTGCACAATCGCAATACTTTAAATAATCTGTCCCCTTTTGTGCAATATTAATGGGCCCTCCAATACTATATATATTTAAAGTCTTCTCGCTCGTGGCATCTCTCACATATTAACGGAGAAGTCCTCTTCTAAATTTTTTAATAAGTAAGATCCTTGGTTCGGATCTTTTTGTTGATTGATTGATTCGGATCCTCATGAATCTTAATGATTCTAATGATTCGGATCCATTACATCATTATTATGTTTTATTTGTCAGGTTTTTTTTTCTAGTTTCCTAGTTTATTAGCGAAAACAAGGTTTTACTATCGAAACTGGATAATTTCTCGTTAAATACTTTAAAGAAGCGGTATTGAATAGCTTCAGTTATATTAAAATACTTTCTCCTTGAAGTATGGTTATAAATTACAGAACCATACTCTTAAAATACTTCTGATATTTGAATTGTAAATAGATAGTACCGCCCTGGAATCACTAAGATCACTACTGGGTCACATTACAAGGCATAAAATATAATCTAAGAAATGTTCTCGATATAAAATTTCAATAAAAACTATGAAACAAGATTTGCATTTATTTCTAAAACCTCTGTTCGTGCTTAACTCTCACCTTGAATGTTTTGACCTTGTATAAGTATAAGTTACTAGTATTATATTCCACAACGCGGTTAAAAAAAGAAAAGAAGTTATCTTCTTATTATTTCTATTAATAAGCTAGCTAGGTAATTTCCTGATATCTTTTAAATTAGGCTACATGCAGCCTCAAATACTAGAAAAGAATGGCACGAACTGTATCTCTTGTAATTGTATACAGTTGTTTTTTGTTTTTGTTTTTTTTTAACTGTAATTAATAACTGACTTTTAAAAAAGTCTTTATATACTTTTATCATAATTAAACAGCACAATATCTTGTTTATGATAAACATAATTTTACAATGAACTAAGTAAATTTATAAGAATTAATGAAATTGTTACAGTTTTAATCAAAGATGGAAATTTTTATTTTACTACTTGGTGTCATTCAACGGCTTATTTCCTGGATTTTATGGCCTTTTTATTACATAAATTCTCTTCGCCCAAAACCACGACTACCAGCTATTAGTTCTCCATATTTACACATGAGCGCTGTTCAAATTGCAAGAAAGATCCGAGAAGGAGAGGTAATAATACAATTTTATTCTATTTATTTATTTATTATGTAAACAAAATAAATATATTATGTGTGTAATAATAATAATAATCATATTATAATTAATTTTGAACCTTGAGGCTCTGAAAAATATTTTAAAAAATTTGTTAAGATGAATGTATTGAAGTTTAATAAAAAAAAAAAATAATAAAATGAGCTTTACCATTTATTAAGAATAAAACTTTTTAAGTTACAGGTTTAAATGAAATAATAATAAATATCATTTTATTTATTCTTCATTATTAATTGAATACAATTGGTGCTGAAAACAATTGGTGTTTATATTGTTTGTAGTAATAGATTTATGTAAAAAATGGTATTGGATTCATAGGAAGAGATTCAAACAAGAAATGATATTGAGTATCAGAACATACACTGGTACATAATAAACATCTATTATTAACGATATCAAATACATAACAGAATAATTTTGTTCATAGTTTGGCAACTTCCACTCTAGAAAGTCTTAATTATGATATAAACCTAGTGTTCTTTATATTACAATCAATACATTCAAGATACATTTCTTCCATACCAACAAAATACTTATCTAAAAATCTATATGAAACACTCGCACAACAAACATTCCATTAAAATGGCACTTCCGGGTTACTAATTTTATTGACATTCGAAATTCCCCCAAAACCACCCTATAAATGACTTTACCTGGAGAAATATTTCAAATAAAAGCTATAGCTTTTTATATGTGTAGTTCACATTTTTAGTTTAAAGAACATCCATTGGAGCCGTTTTAAGGAAAATATAAGAATATTGAAAAATACTTTTCAGTAAAAACGCACTTCTGGTGATTTGATTTTCTTCAAACTCGGAATTTCAACAACATATTTAATTCTAAGTAATATTATTTAGGTGATAGAATTGGGTAATAAACTAAAATAGCACTGTAGAGAGAAACCAAACACCACCCTTCCCCAAAAGTGCCCTTAAATGAATTTTTTCCGGAGAAATGTTTCAAATTAAAAGTTTTAATTCTTGTTTGTGCAGTTGATGTATTAAGTTCAAACAAAATCGTTGTAGCCGTTCTTAAGAAAATCACAAAAAATTAAAAAAAAACTATTTAGTAAAGTACGTACTTCTGGTTGAGGAATTTTGACAGATAACTTAATGTCGGATCCCATGGTGATACCTAAATGGAATATAAAGTTTGAACTTTCTGCTGTCCACATATAAACGTACAGACAAACAAACCATTTTCTGAAAACCACTTTTTTTTAGACTCAGGGGACCTCAAAATGTGTGATTTCCGGTGAAAACTCAATATCGGAAAATTTGCCACTAAAATTTGTAACTTTCTCTTAATACGTTTAATGGATGTGAGAAGCTGGGAATTAGAGAGATAAATTTAGGAGATTAAAGGAAATAAACTTGTAGATACTTTGATCACTGTATATAGTGAAGTAGTAACACAAACTGCAAGGACTTTATATATTGATTGTATGATATTGAGAATAAAGGTAGCGAGAGAATAATTTAGAGTGAGCCAGACTGGGTGAGAATAGAAATTAGAATGATGTTGGCTGACTGGTGTTGATGATTGTTTTAAAACTGTTCTCCTGTAAGGGCTAGCCTGGCTCTATTTATATGAATTCTCCCTCTCTATTTTTACTTTCTCTTACTCCTAGTAAGAGGAAGTATTGTAATCGTGTCAAATTTTCGATATCGAGTTTTCACCGGAAATATCCGTTTTGAGGTTCCCTGAGTCCAAAAAAAGTGGTTTTTAGCATATCGTCTGTGTGTGTGTGTGTGTGTATGTGTGTGTGCATGTGAACAGCATAGCTCAAAAATGAAAAACCGTAGAAACTTGAAACTTGACATTCCGTTTAGGTATCACCATGGCATCGGACGGTGGGTCATCTTGTACTATCAACTACACATACAATGAGCTACAACTTTTATTTGAAATGTTTCTCTGGGAAAATTCATTTAAGGGCAGTTATGGGGTGAGGGATGGGGTTATGTTTTCATCTAAAGTGCTATTTCAGTTTATTAAACAATTTTATCATCTAAATAATGTTAATTAGAATTGAATATGATGTCGAAATTCCGAGTTTCATAAAAATCGGATAACCGGATGTACGTTTACAATTACCACTTTACTAATTGATTTTTTTTCACTTTTTCGCAATTTTTCTCAAAAATGACTCCGACGATTTTCTTGAAACTTCCTATATAAACTAAACATAGAAAGATCTAGAACTTTTAATTATAATATTTCTCTGAGAAAATTCATGTAAGGGCACTTTTAGTGGAGGGATGGGGTTATGTTTTTCTCTAAAGTGCTATCACTGTTGATTATAGAATTCTATCATACAAAACAAAATTAATTAGAAATAAATAGATGGCCAAAATTCCTAGTTCCATTAATTAGAAAATTAGTAAACCGGAAGTGCGCTTTTACTGGACAGTTGTTCCAGTTTTCGACGAATTTCATTTTAATTTGGTACACTAATTATAAAATTTGTCAATTATAATTTTGAGAATTGGAGTAAGAGAAAGTTGTGTGAGTGTTTCACACCAGATTTTTGTCCTGGATAGCGAGTAACTAGATTCTTCGAATCCTCACGAATCTTAATGATTCGGATCCCATTACACAAGGTGTAAGAAATAGTAAAATTACATCTAAAATTAAATCAAAATGTACATCTCATTATAATCTACTATTCATCATTAAATCTATTGCCACACTCATACAATCATTCTCTAATCTAATTATAAATATTTCTGTTTTCTTATCTCAAGATTATTCGATCTTGAAAAAGACGTGTCCAAAGAGCTGATTTTGCACATTATTATTTGATTACATAATAATATTTAATAAATTCATAATTGTTAATAGATAGATAGATAAGATAGATAAATGTGTTTATTTACTCAAATATATAATATTGTTTACATTAAATACAAAAAGAAAACACTCGTTAGGCAAAAGGAAATCCGTCTGCCAGGGGTTGTCTTTCGAATTAATTTTTAACTTTTTTTTTAAACAATAAAAACAAAAAACAAACAAACAAAAAACTAAAATACAATAAACCTTTATAATTAATTTATGAGAAAGAGATATATATATATATACATTTTAATTAAAGTTAAATTCAGAAACTAAAAACTGTCTGTACTTTAAAACCATTTTTAAAAAAATATACAATTTATACCAATCCTTTCCGTTTAACCACATAATAACTTGTTGTTCATTTAAAACATTTTGTCCCAAATATTTTTTCCTAAAACCACTCATAATAAGACAGTTACCTATTATATGCAACATACTTTCATCTTCATTTAAATTACACATTGAACAGGTATACACAATATCATTTATCCATGGTTTATAATTTAAATTAAATAATTCGCATCTTGCTTTAAATATTGTTCTAATTAAATCCAAACTAAATTCATCCTTAATATATATAATATTATGATCTAGTTTTTTATACAATAAATGATATTCCGCACCAGATGCCAAAATAAATAGCTCATTCCTAAAATCTTCTATACCTTTGTTAATTATATTAACCATCTGCTCATACCATCTATCTACTGTTATAAGTTCTCTATCTAGAATACAGTCTAGATATTGTGCCAAATTTAGCCATTCTTTAAACCATGGACTACTCTTTGTTTTAAACCCTACAATATACGGAAGTCGGCCAGAATTGTAATTTGTAATGGCATCCAGCAGAGAGAAGAGAGGCTCTCTCTGGTTAACAGCGACTACTCTCTGACTTAGGCAGGCTAGACCCACCCCTGTTCGGTAACTCGATCTGGTACACAGATGGATCCAAAACTCCGACTGGGGTCGGAGCTGGGGTCTACGGGGGCAGGCCTAAAGTTAAAATTAAGGCCAGCCTAGGGAAGTACGCCACGGTCTTTCAGGCTGAAGTCGTGGCGTTACAACTCTGCGCTAGGGAGATTATAAGGCAAAGGATAGTGGGTAGAAGAGTGGCCATATACTCCGACAGTCAGGCAGCCCTGAAGGCACTTTCCTCACACCAAATGGTCTCAAGACTGGTGTGGGACTGCCTACTTGCCCTCACCGAGGTGGGTACTCGGAATAAACTGACACTCGCCTGGGTGCCGGGACATGCGGGGTTCCTGGGCAATGAGAGGGCGGATGCCCTAGCGAGGGAAGGTTGGCAGGATACCTTTATAGGCCCCGAACCCTTCTGCGGCTTGTCCAGGAGTCTCATCCAAACTTCTATCAGGGGTTGGATAGAAGATCAGCGTCTGCGTTGGTGGGTGGGAACACCAGGACACAGGCAGGCAAAGCTGTTCATTAAAAGACATTTGCCTAAATTTACCAGATACCTACTGAGCCAGACCCGAAGGGATATAAGGTTAATTGTGGGTCTACTAACAGGGCATTGTAGGCTGAATAGACACATGCACCACCTACAACTTGCGGATAGTGCGGTATGCCGATTCTGCAAGGTAGAGGAGGAGACCCCGGCGCACATCCTTTGTGAGTGCGCCGGCCTGGCGAGGATTAGGTTTCTTCAATTGGGGACGGGCAATCCCGAAGCTGAAAGCTTCATGACGGAGCCGCTCTCAGCTTTGCTAGGATTGATTAGGAGGGCAAAGCTGGGGGCTGTTCTGTAACTTAAGGGGATCCACAATAGACCTCAATTTGAAAGGTCGCAGTGGAATGAGGCTCACCCCCCCGCTTCTATTCTATTCTAGGCAGGCTAGAGTGGGAACCTTGTATATAAGCCAGTGAGAATCTATCTAGAGGATATCTATCAGATTCAACCATACATCGCATCGTGTCATATCTCTATTCCCACCTTTTATTCTATCAGTTTCATTATAAAGTACAGTGCAGTTTGCGTAAACTTATAGCTACATCATAACAGTGTCTTTATATCTCGTTCATTCAATCAAACCTAATTTCTCTCCTCTGGCATCCAGCAGTATGGCATCCAGCAGAGAGAAGAGAGGCTCTCTGCTGGATGCCATTACATAATTCAATATTTTACATATATAATTTACATTCAGCTCTAATGTGCGGTAATATATAAGTTTTCTACCAGTTTCCAAATATAATTGATAATCAGGAGTGTTTAGTGGGAGACAAAAGATCTTCTTAATAAACAATTTTTGCACCTGCTCAAGTTGCTGATATTTATGGTAACCCCAGACTTGAGCCCCATAACATTGATTCTATTACAGACTCATATATCTTAAATTTCACCGAAATAGGTACTCTACTATTGGAAAACATATTGGACCAAACATAGTTCATAGCCAGCAGCTTGACTGATTTAATCTTTTCACCAAAATGGTCGTCCAAAGATAAATTGTCTGCGAGGGTGATGCCTAAATATTTGTAATTTCTAACTGTTTCTACATCGCTCCCTTTATATTTAAATTTAAATTTAATTTTGGCTCTTTACCCCTTTTTGTTACCATTGAACACCATAATTTTTGTTTTTTTCAATATTTAATTGCAATTCCTACTTGTCTAAATATCGTTCCAATTTAAGTATGGCATCTTTTAATTTTGTTGGTGAATCTTCTATTATCTCTATATCGTCCGTGAACAATAATAGATTGACTTTCCTCGGTCCAATAGTTACTCCGCCTCCTAATTCTTCACCCAAATCATTTATAAAAAGGTCGAACAATTTTGCCCTTAAATTATAGCCTTGCCTCAAACCAATATTTGTTGTAAATGAGTGCGATATACCATTCCGATTCCAAACAACTGCAATACTTTTGGAATATAGATTTCTTAGAGCTGTTACAAACTTAGTTGATACCCCTGAGCATCCTACTTTTATAGAATAAAGCGGAACGATTAACTGTATGAAAAGCTGACTTCAGATCTACAAATAAGGCATAATTTTTTTTTTATCTTTCAACAGCAGTTGTTGCTGAATTATATTAGTTAGCACAAATATGTTATCCATTGTACTATAGCTTTTTCTGAAGCCAGCTAGCCTTTCATCTAAAAGTTTATTCTCCTCCGCCCAGATGGATTGTCTTTCTGTTAACAGCCCTGTGTACAAATTTCTCAACGCCATTAATAAACGAAATCGCCCTGTAATTATTAGGATCATCTATGTTACCTTTTTTTTAAATATAGGGTAAATTATTGAAGTACCAAAACTGTGGGGCATATTTGCGGTTTGATAGTAATTATTAAAAAGCATTAAGAGTATTCTTAAAAAATTTTCGGGTGCCGCCTTAAAGTGATCGTTTGGGATGCGATCTATTCCAGGAGCTTTATTTGTTTTTGCTCTGTTTACAACTATTTGTAATTCTGTTAATGTAAATGGACTGTCCAAATAAGTGTTTACAATAAGAGGTTCTGCATACTGCATAGAAAAAGATGGTGATTTTATAATGATTGGAAATGGTGAACCCACGTTTCCACTGATATAGTCGGACCAACAACACGAGATTTACGTTTTAAATTGTTTATTATGGACCAAAAGTCTTTCGTCTCTTTACATTCACTAAATTTCCTACTTAAATTATTCAAATAATCTTCTTTTTTTTATTTTAATTATTTATAATATTTACAACTGCATGATTTATATAAATGCAACAAGTAAATATGATGTAAGGAATACTGTATTATGCAATGTCGTGAATGTCAGTTACCCAGTGATAACTGACATTAGATATCCAGGAGGTCGCGGGGCCACGGCGCTTTAGCCGTCTTTGGGGAATACCTGGGAGTGAGTTTGCATAAAGGGCTTGGACGAGGAGGTTTGGATGGAGGGATAGGTGACTGTGGAATTTGTTGTATCGGGATTTGCGGAGGTCTTGACAAACGGGATCTTGAGGTCGTTGTGAATGGTGCGGTTGGTGACGTAAAAAGGGGCGTCGACAATGCGACGGAGGATTTTTGACAGAAGGGTTTGAATTCTATTGAGGTTGGAACGCTTAGCAGTGCCGTATAGTTCTAGTCCGTATGTCCAAATTGGAGCGAGCAGTGAGATGTAAAGCTGTCTTTTGTTTAGAAGTGTTAGTTTAGAGCGTTTGTCAAGAAGTCTAGCCAGAAGACTGAAGCGTTGGTTGAGGGTGATTCCTTTAAGTCTCATATGTGGATTCCATGTGAGTCGCTTGTCTAAGTATAGTCCAAGATAACGAACGTGGTCTGCGGGAGAAATTGGAGTATTGAACAGATAGATGGGAGGGAGTACTTTTTTGTTTAATGTGAAGACTATGTATTGGGATTTGTTAAGGTTGATTTTTATTAGCCATTTGGTTAACCAAGATTCAAGTGAGTGGAGATGGATTTGCAAGGAGCGCCTGGAGAGAACGGGATCGGTGTGAGGTAATAGGATTGCTGTATCATCAGCATAGGTGAATAGGCTAGTGTTGGGGTGTACGAGGATGTCGGCAGTATAAATTGTGTATAAGATGGGTGCCAGAATGCTGCCCTGGGGTACCTCGGCTAGGATGGGATAGATGGAGGAAGTAGATGAGCCTTGGGTGACTTGGAAGAATCGATCACTTAGAAAGGATCTCAGGACGAGGTAGTAGGTACAGGGTAGGAGGCCCTTGAGCTTCCACAGCAAACCTTCGTGCCACACGCAGTCAAAGGCTCTAGAGATGACTAAAAAGACGCCAGCACAGTATTGTTTCAGCTCAAGGGAGATAGCAATGGTATCTAGAACGCGATGCGCTTGCTGGATAGTAGAGTGACCACTCCGAAATCATTCAAACAATCAAGTTTCTTTTTCCTGCAAATTTCTTTGTAACAACAATTTATCTTTAGAAACTTATTTCTAATCACAATTGAATTGGTTTTTCTAAAAATATTTAAAAGCCTGAAAGATTGTTTCCTACGTTTTTCGCATTCAAAGTCATAACATATAATCAACTCAAACACATAATGGCATTGGTTAAGTCATTAATCTCTATATTAGATCTGTTATTAATTATCTCATTAATTTTAGCATTTAATTTCGTTTTGTAAGATTTTTTTATCGGAATCATTCCATAATAATTTAGACAGGAGACAGGCAATATTTTGTTCTTGCTTCTCTGTTATTCACCGAATAAATAGTTACCTCAATGGATAGATGCAGAGTGAGTGGCAAGGGAATAACTTTAAAAAATCTTTAATTATCCTTAATAACTGAATATTAACGGCGCACAAATCAATTACAGAGCTATCTTTACCACTAATATAGGTTAATTCCCCCTTCCTCATCGCCCTCTGTTAAACCATTTTAGTATAATCAATTCGTTATTTTCGCAGAATTCTACAACTTTAATTCCCTCTCCATTTTTAGTTTTTATCTTTTGAATTTCTTTTATATTTAAGATTATGATTCATACTATAGTCTAAGTTACTTCCTGTCTAATATTCCCCTATTCGTGCGTTCCAATCACCCAAGACAATATTCTTAAAAACCTCCATTGTTTATAAAAAAAGTTTCTTGTTCTTTAAATTGTTCACTCCAATGATGGTTGCAGTTTAAATATATCGGGATCAAATGAATCTGTTCATTAGCCGTAATTATACGTATAACAGTTTTATCATTAATAACCGTGAAGATAATAGTGCCGTTTGCAATCAAATCAGATGTACAAGCGATCATTTCTCCCCCACTACCACTACCATATCTAGAATACTTAACTGCTGGCTTCCAAACAAACTTATAGTTAGAAAAATGATCCTCCAAAAATTTAATAATATTTTCAATTACAAAAATCTCAAACAAACAGATAATATACTATCTACCTAATAAACTTAAAAAATATAATAATTGTTAATAAATAAAAAAAAAATCTGGTGTGAAACACTCACACAACTTTCTCTTACTCCTGTTCTCAAAATTATAATTGATAAATTTTATAGTTTGTGTACCAAATTTAATAAAATTCGTCGTAAACTGAAAAAAACTGTCCAGTAAAAGCGCACTTCAGGTTTACTAATTTTCTTGAAACTTGGAATTTTGGCAACCCATTTATTTCTAATTAATTATGTTTGGATGATAGAATTGTATAACTAGGATAGCACTTTGATGAAAATCAACCCCAAAAGTGCGCTTAAAAGACCTTTCCCAGAGAAATGTTTTAGATAAAAGTTGTAGATCCTTGCATGTTTAGTTTATATACGAAGCTTCAAAAAAATCGTCGGTGCCATTTTTGAGAAAATTGCGGAAAAGTGAATAAATCATTTAGTAAAGTGGTAAAGTAAACGCACTTCCGGTTATCAGATTTTTTTGATACTCGGAATTTCAACAACATATTTAATTCTAATTAACATTATTTAGATGACAGAATTGTCTAATAAAGTGAAATAGCACTTTAGATGGAAACCAAACCCCACCTCTCCCCCAAAAGTGCCCTTCAATGGATTTTCCCGGAGAAATGTTTCAAATAGAAGTTGTAGTTCTTTGTATTTGTGGTTGATGTTCCAAGTTTAAAAAAAATCGTCGGAGCCATTTTTGAGAAAATCGCGAAAAAAGTAAAAAATCCAACTTGTAAAGTGGCACTTCCGGTTGAGGAATTTTGACAGATAACGTAGTGTCAGATACCATAGTGATACCTAAACGGAATATCGAGTTTCAACTTTCTACGGTT
>JAAEAF010009240.1:0-28728 GCA_011037195.1 Triatoma infestans
AAGAGGAAATTATTTTTATTTTGTAAATTAAGTTTAAACTAAAAAAGTTCAACTAATAAATTAAAAAAAACTTCTTAGACTGGAATTTAATAGAGAAGACTTCAGGAGAGTTCATTGCTCTAACCAAGTTTAAGGGACTCCACTTAATTTTTTTTTTTGTTTTGTTTTGTTTTTTGTTGTTTTAAAATCAAATTTCTTCTTTTCATTGTTTTAAAATATATTCAATTTAGACAATTTTTTCCTTTAATTAATGTTTTTTTTAATTACTTTAAGAGTTTTATAGTTTATTCCTATAATTTCCAAAAACAACAAAAAACATCTATAGGGTCAATAATTGTTATAAAACGATTAAGATCGAAGTCTATTGTTTAAATATTAATTTAAAATATAATAAAAAAAATTACTACTTATTAAAATTTTCTTTAGAATTTTTCTTAAAAATTAAAGGGAGGGTTTACGTGCAGATTTTATAACAAACTATGGGGACACAGGCAGGCTTAACCTTTTTTCAGAATTAATTCAAAAAGTTCTATCTAATTTCAGGGTCTGAATTTTAATTTCTGGTTTATTCATTTATTTCTTTATTTTTATTAAAAAGGAAGTCAAAAAAATTAATAAATAAATAAAAGCCAATATAAAAATTTACTTACTGAACCTCGTCCGGATGTTAATGGCCAATTGTAAACTACAGCTTCGGCACCTACAGGACTGTGCAATCTCAATTCCATTTTTATTAAATAAATTTTCCACACAAAACACTTCACACATAATAAATTTCATAAACAAAAAAAATAATAATAATAATGTTTGTTTGTCAGTTCTTGTTTTTAATTTCCCCCCAAAATAATTCAGTAATAATGTTAAAAATTATCTATTCCTTTTTTTTGTGTTTACGCTAATTCCGAATGCGGTTTTTAATTTATTTATTTATTTATTAAAGTCTGAACACACTAAGCATTGATTTTAAAATAATTCAATATAAAATAAATTATGGCAGTATTATAGGAAAATAAAATGGCTTCTTTTTTCTTTGCTCTAAATATTTAAAAAAAAAAAATTGTCTTTTTTTTGCAAAAAAAAAATAAACAAAAACAAAAAAAATGTTAAAAACTTTTTGAGTGAACTCCGCGGAGAACACAATACAAAAAAATTTCTAACAGCCACCCACCTGCAAACAGGTCAGGCTGTATACTGAAGTGTATTGGAGTGGGGGGTGGCAGCAGTCCAAGCGTTAGCTGGCTATGGTAGGGGAAGTATATGGTATGTGTTGTGTGTCTACCCCCACTACAACCGCCAAGTTCTGTGTGGAGGGGAGCAACACTTCTGTTTAATAAAAATAAAAATCTGGTGCAGAACGCTGACAGTGACAGGCGCTGGCTGCTGTAAACGTAATTTCGTACAAAACTGCATATTTTTTAACTTCAAAATTTAGTAATTTGTGCATCCTAAATATAGAGAAAGCCCCACGCAGGTATATGTCCAAAATTATCACATTTATAGTACTTGACATTTTTCCTTAAACTGTTTTTACAATCAGTTACTGTTGGTAAGGGAAGATGCAAGGTAATCGTGTCAAATTTTGGATATCGAGTTTTATATCCGTCTTGAGATCCCCTGAGTCAAAAAAAAAAAAAATGGTTTTTAGCAATTGGTCCCTGTGTGTGTTCATATCTCAGAAACCAAAAATCGCAATATGTTCAAACTTAATATTTCATTAAAATGCTACCAGGAGACCTGAGAATAAGCTTTTCGTAAAAATCGGGTAACCGGAAGTGCCACTATACTGAATGATTTTTTTTTTTCAGATTTTTGTTATCTCAAAAACGGCTCCAACGACTTTCTTTAAACTTTATACATTATATTTTACATTATATACATATTTTTATACATTATATTATACTTTACACATACAAAGAGCTGCAACTTTTATTTGTAACATTTCTCCAGGAAAATTCATTTAAGGGCAGTTATGGGGAAGGGGTGGGGTTAAGTTATTACACAATTCTATCATCTAAATAATGTTAATTAGAATTAAATATGTCGTTGAAATTCCGAGTTGAAAAAATCGGATAACCGGAAGGGCATTTGTACTGAAAAGTATTTTTCTGTTCTCTGCTATTTTATCTAAAATAGCTCCGATTTTCTTTAAACTAGCAATGTGAACTACACATATAACAAAACATTCCTTTTGGTAGTCATTTAAGGGGGCTTTTTGGGAAGGGGTAGGATAATGTTTCCTGTAAAGTGCTATCTCAAATGATTATACAATTGTACCATCCAAATAATTAGAAATAAATAGATTGCTAAAATTCCGAGTTTCAAGAAAATTAATATACCGTAACAGTTTTTTCAATTTTCGCGATTTTGTCCATAAAAAAATGGACGAATTTCATTAAATTGTGTAGTATAAACTATCAAATTTTCTATTACAATTTTGTAAACTGCAGTAAGAGAGTTGTATGAGTATTTCACACTAGATTTTTTTTTTAAATTAGGATTTATAATATTTTGCTATATGCCAATTTCGGAACATTTAAAACATCTTAAAGGGAAGGGATTAGCTCAGTGATTACCGTACTGGACTTCCACCTGGAGGACCCGGATTCGAGTCTAGCTGTGCTGCCCTTAGATTTCTTTATTCCTAGGAGCCTCTACAGCTCACTGCCTGGACGGTGAATTGTCTGTGACTAGAGAACACTGTCCGGAGGCCGGCAGTGCACTGAGAAGGCTCCGGACGCCAATGACCACAGATGTTGACTCGCCTTAAATTAAAAACAAAAATATTTATTCATTTGAAGTGAAGGCAACTTTTGTCATATTAAAATGATTTGCTCTGGATTGTTCTTCAACAAGTCTAGCAGTAGATAGATTTGTTTTAAAATAGATGTTGAGGTTCAGTCATAAAAAAACTCTTTTTAAATTTTTACCGACGTTTCGGCAATGGTATATCACAAGTTAAACTATAGTTATTTAAGAAATTCTAATAAGAAATTTTTACCCTGAAGAAGGCAATAAATTTGCCTTAAAATTTTGGTAAAAATTTAAAAAGAGTTTTTTTATGACCGAACCTCAACATCTATTTTACAACATTGAATACAGCGGTCGTGACGAACACCAAAACAGCAGATAGATTGTTATAGGGGATTATTGCACTGCGACCTGAAAGATCTATTGTGGCAATCGGAACCGATTTGTTAGTGCACTGCCGGCCTCCAAGCAGTGTTCTCTAGCTACAGATAACACTGCCCATCACCGGACAGTAAGCTGTAGAGGCTCCTAGGAAGAGAACATCTAAGGGCAGCATGCTGGATTCAAACCCAGGACTTCCACGTTACTAGTCCACTGCCTTCTACTGAGCTAATTCCTTCCTTCTCCCTTGGCTTACGCCAACTAACTAGGTACGGAGACCCTAGTTTGTGTATGTGTTTGTCCTTGTCTGTAAAGTGTAGAGTGCATGTAGCTTAAGTGTATTATGTACTGTTCTAACGAAATGGATGGAGTACTGAGCTGTGGTAAGCCGTGGGGTCGCTACTCCCCAAGTAAATGCATGCAACAGATACCCCTTGCGGGCAAAGTCTTGCAGTAAGATTGGTAATTGTTTTTGCATAAGTATCAATTGACTTCCATGCTAATACAGTATATTTTGCTTAGGTAGTGTTACTATAGTAGAATTTCGGTTATTAACATTTGGATAGAATTAGTTTCTATAATAACCAAATCATCAAAAGATGTTACACTAAATTTGAAATCCATATTTCCTAAATTTGGTATACCGGAAGTGACGATTTTGCGACAACATTCCAATTCTCATCATCCGACTTGTAGAAGTTTTCAAAGGCTTATATTTGGACATTTTTACTAGGATACCCTAATTATGCCCAATCTAATGGTTTTGCATAAAGAGGAGTGGGGATAGTGAAAAGTATTTTGGAATTCTTTCACAACTGAGTAATTTTGTTGGAATATAGAAACACGCCATTAAAATACATGAAGCTGTCGCTGTCTCAGCTGCTGATGAACAGGACATGTAGGACATGACTGCCTTCGACAATGGGCAGCTTCAAGCCTAAGATTAACGTAGGGCGTTTTAGAAAACTTAAGGCAAAACAACTAGTGAACTAAATATTACTACAAGAGAAATACCAAAGAATTAGAAGAATTACCTCCTGAAGACCCAGTCTTCATAGAATATCCTAATAAAGGAAAATGGCATTTTGGAGAGATATTGACGCAGTGCCAGGGACCTATATCCTGAAGGACTATCAGATGGTTCGAATTGTTACAAGGAACAGAAAGCAATTAAGGAAAAGAAGATATAGTCGACCAGAGGAGTCCAAAACCACCAACACTGAGAAGTAACGTGAAATGAAAGTGCCACAAAAATTAAAATATTGATAGATGGATTACTGTGTCGCGGATTCCTGGCAGTTGTGATGTTTACAGCAAAATATATTTTTTTGATATTCAGTTCTTAAAGACCTTCATTCATGATCTACAAAACAACACTATTTTACCACAAAATACGAGATAATCATTTTTTACTTTCTCTTACTTCCTAGTAAGTATTGTATTCGTGTCAAATTTTCGAAATCGGAGTTTTCATTGGAAATATCCGTTTTGAGGTCCCACGAGTCCAAAAAAAAGGTTTTTAGGAAATGGTCTGTGTGTGTGTGTGTGCATGTATGTATGTATGTATGTGAACAGCATAGCTCAAAAACGAACGAAAAAATATCGTAGAAATGTGATACTTGATATTCCCATGGGATCCAACAGTAGGTTATCTGTCAAAATTCCTCAACAGGATGTATCACTTTACAACTAAATGATTTTTTTCACTTTTTTGCAATTTTCTCAAAAATGGCTCCAACGATTTTCTTTAAAATTGGTATATAAACTACACATACAAAGTTCTATAATTTTTATTTGAAAAATTTCTCTGGGAAAATGCATTCACGGGTGGTTTTGGGGAATGAGTGGGTTTAGGTTGTCCTCTAAAGTGCTATGTTCAGTTTCTTACACAATTCTTCCATCTAGACAAAATTAATTAGAAACAAATCTCTCTCACTCTTTTTCTCTGTTTTGTGCAGTTGCTTTCAAGTTCCGGACACCCAACAGATTCCTAGCATCACTGGGGACACCATCCTGCCATCTTAATTTCGGCCTACCGATTTTTCTTGAGCCACCTATTGCTCCCTCGAGTAACTTTTTTGGAATCTCTCCTTCCCCCATTCTTATAACGTGACCTGCCAATCTTAGTCTGTTTAACTTTATAGTGCTCACTACATCTGGTTCCCCAAACATTTTATACAATTCCTTATTTTTCCTTCTTCTCCACACTTCTCCTTCCTTCACAGGTCCAAAGATCCTTGGAAGAATTTTCCTTTCAAAAATAAGGATTTTTTTTTCATCACTTTTGGGGACTGTCCAAGCTTGTGGAGGCATATGTTAACACCGGGCGAATCAGCGTTTTATAAAGTCTAAGTTTTGTGATTCTCGAGATCAAGCTGCTCTTCTTGTGCTTAATCAGGTTAAAATATTGTAACGCAGCCATTGGTGCCATCTAGGAGAGAAAGCAGGTTCTCCTAGTGGCCGCTACGAAGCGCTGGCGGCGCGCTCTAGCCCTTCCTAGAACAATCGATAACCTTCTAGACCCTTCTCCACAGGTATAAATAGTGGGACAGCTGAGAGTTTAGAGAGATTCTTGTTACAAACGAAGTGTGCGTTTGTGAAAAGTGTATAAAAAGTGAACAAAATGAACTTTTGTTGATTTAAACTGTAAATTAATTATTATTAAGTGTTGTATTTGTAATTTATTGTGTAAAACAATAAATTGGTGTTTAGTCTTATTGATTTTAGAGTATTTTATCTAAACGGGCCCACTTAGAACTAGTTGCAGTAGCTAGTTCAGAGGGAAAAACGTTACAATATGCTCTATTGGCAGCCATAATTCTGTTAACAATCTCGAGCAAAATATTATTGGAGAGGTTAACTTGAAAGCCCAAGTAGCAGAATTCTTGTACCCTTGAAAAGATAAAAGTATTGATCTCTATATTTCCTCCGGAGGGCCCACTGCCACCACCACCGACATACATGTATTTTGTCTTTTCCTCATTAATAGTAAGGCCCAGATGACACGCTGCTACTTGAAGGGCACGAAAAACACTCTTCAATGCGGGGAGGGATCTAGCTATTATGTCCACGTCGTCTGCGTATGCTAGCAGTTGGACGGACTTGTTCAGAATAGTGCCAGACGTCTGTATTCCAGAATCTCTGATAACCTTCTCTAAGGCTAAATTAAATAAGAGGCAGGCGAGAACATCTCCTTGCCTCAGCTCTCTATTCGTTTTAAATTCTGGGGATATATCAGATTGGACACGCACTTTACATATAACCTCCGCCATCGTTAGCTTGATCAACCTTATAAGCTTGCGAGGTATATTCATTTCCGCCATAGCGTCATACAATTTTGGGCGAAGAACGCTGTCATAGGCATTTTATAATCAATAAAAAGATGATGGTTTGATACTTTATATTCGAGGCTTTTTTCCAGTATTAACCGCAGGGAGAATATTTGGTTCACTGTAGATTTACCTTCTCTGTAGCCTGACCGGTAGGGTCCTATTTCTTTGTTGGCAAACGGAATCAATTTGTTAAAGAGAATGTTCGAAAAAACTTTATATGCACAGGATAGTAATGAAATGCCTCTGTAATTTGAGCATTCTAACTGATCGCCTTTCTTATAGATTGGGCAAATAATAGTTTGGCTCCACAGCACCGGCAATTTTTCTTTAATCCAGATACCCAAAATTAAGTTGTGGATCTCCTTGTATAATTCTTCCCCGCCATATTTAAATAATTCGGCCGGCAAACTGTCGATTCCGGGGGCTTTGTTATTTTTCATTTTTTGAATTGCATCCACGTCTTCGAAGTCCGGAGGTTCAATGTCATTCTCTCTATGCACTTCTGTTGGGCTCGATTCAATTACCCCTACCTCTTCCGGTCTATCACTATTTAAAAGCCTCTCAAAATATTGAGACCATCTATTCTAAATATCCTCTTTTCTGGATAGTAGCATCCCGTCCTCCTTCTTTAATGATAATACCCTTGGCTTAAAAGGAGCCCTTCCATAATTAACTTTCTGAAAGAACTGCCTATTCTCGTTTACATTCCTGTGACTTTCAATATTTTCTAATTCTTTATTTACCCATATTTTCTTCTTCTTCCTATGAATTCTTTTTTCCTCCCGTCTTTTGGCTTTATACTCTACTGTGGCTCTTCTAGTAGATCGCTGAGCAAGCATATTTTTGTAGGCCACATTCTTTGCATCTATTGCTGCCTCGCATTCCTTATCAAACCAAGGAGACCTTCTCTCTGGTTCCTTTATTCCAAGAATCTCCTCGGCTGTTTTAGTCAGAGCATTTGCCAGCATTTCCATGCGCCTTCGATCGACTCATTCGCTTGAGATAAATCTTCAGCTAAGTATTCTTTAAGTTTCTGCTAGTAGATAGGTTGCAGTTTATTATTTCTTTAGCTTTTCGACATTAAATCTTTTCGGTTTTTCCGATCGAAACTTCCTAGTCTGAGATATTCTAGATCTGATTTTAGCTATAGATAGATAATGGTGAGAATCTACGTTAGCTCCTCTGTACGATCTTGTACTAATCAGGTTGGATTTGTGACGAGCGCTAATTAATAAATGGTCAATTTGATTAAAGGTTTTTCCGTCCGGTGACCTCCACGTGGCTTTATGTATCTTTTTCCCTGGGAAAAATGTACTTCCTACAACTAGACCACGTGAGGCTGCAAAGCTAATTAGTCTATGGCCGTTGTCTTTGCTCACCTCATGCAAGCTATGCAGGCCAATTGTTGGTCTACAGTATACCTCCTTTCCAATTTTAGCGTTGAAGTCACCAAGAAGAACCTTTATGTCACTTCCGGGGCACTCATCAAACGCTTTCTCGAGGGCTTCATAGAAATCCTCCTTCTCATCATCCTCAGAAGCTTATGAAACTGTAATGGAAACACTTTCCTTTAATCCACAGCTTACAGATACGCGGGCTCACAGGTGTAAATCCAATGACCAGTGCTCTCATTTTTCCTTAAACTACAGTTTAAGGAACTATAAAGTTTAGTTCCTGGAACTATAAACCCAGTTCCAAAAGCGTGCTATTTATCATGGCAGCTGTAATAGATGCTATGGTGTCTTTTTTCAAGAATTCCATTACCAGTCCATCGAATTTCCTGGATCGCAGCAAGGTCAAGGTGATATTTGTCAATCTCATTAAGAAGGGTTTGAAGTCCTCCTTGTCTGTAAAGGGATAAAATATTCCAAAATCCTATTTTTAGATGAGTAAGACGTTTCCGGGGTCTATTGCCAGTTATCAATCCGGTATTGATTTCTTCTCTTTGAGGTCTCCTAATCATGAGAATTTAAGGCGTGCGGGTGATTAGCCCTCAGCTCCCGATTCTAGTGGAGGGGCTGCCTCCTTGGAGCCTCCAGACTTGCTCCTCCAACAGGGGTTGTTTCCTAAGAAGGTAGCCCTAGAATGTGTACTGATGACGCCTTAATGGTTTATGTGAGTGTGTATGTAGTGTAAGTGTGATCGTCTGTAAATGTGTGTGTGTTTAGATGTAGGTGTACCCTTTTAAGTCGCCTCTTACGACAAGCAGGGATTACTGAAGAAATTAGAAACAAATAGATTGCCAAAATTCCAAGTTTTAAGAAAATTAGTAAACCGGAAGTGTCTTTTTACTGAACTTTTTTTTCCGCTTTCGTGATTTTTTCCATTAAAAAACCACCGACGAATTTCAGTAAATTTGGTATACTAACTATAAAGTTTGTCAATTTGCAATTATTGAGATAACCTAACATTTATAAAACCTTATTTTATACTATTTGAACCATAAAACTCTTACTCTAGGGTCTGCCAAAAATTCAAACCTCCATCAAATCCAAAATTCTTTGAACTATTGTCATGACCCCTACTATGGCTCCAACCAATCGATATCCCCTTCTTATCTTCACAAACATTTATTCTCCTACTGCAATCCTCCTCCGTCTTTCATCCCTATTATTATTATTATTCAAAGAAGGGGAGGGCAAACCCTACGCTATCCAAAGCCTCTCCGGGCCCATATAGCTACCCCTAAAGAATAACAACCACTGAGACTAGAACAAAAATCCAGGCCCAGGTTTTGACCATCTAAGTTTCACCACAGACCGAACAAATCGGACGTACCAACCTTAAAAGGACACGCTTAAGATCCTCTAACCGAGATCCTATTCCGGCCGAAGGTCTAAACCTAATCTCCTCACAGCCCAAACAATCTGTCATCAGATGCATGGGTGTTTCCTCCCTCCGTCTCACAAACTCTACAAAAGGGCAGGCATGATTCCTATTGTATAGAGATGTCTCCTTAAGCCACAATGCCCAGTGAGGAATCCAACCGATGCCTGAGAGAGGTCCGTGAAAGACATCGATCCCGCTACTCAAGCTCCGTCCGACCCCCAATGGCATCTTAGACTGCTCATCCATAAAAATGAGTGCTGTGAGGTCATCCATGTCTGAAAGCCCGACAAACATGTGCCAGAAGACACACCAACAGCAGGCTCTGGAACAATGAAAGGGAGAGAGGCACCTAATTTGGCAAACCTATCCACCTCCTCATTCCCAAAGATTCCCATATGACCTGGAACCCAGACCAGAAGCACATCCTTTAATGAAGAAAGATCTTCCAGTCTTCTAGAACATTCCAACACCAATCTAGAAATGAAGACACATGAATTAAGCGCCTTCAACGCAGCCTGGCTGTCCGAGCAAAAGGGATCAGGCATGAGTCCCATTGTATAGAGATGTCTCCCTAAGCCATAACGCCCAGTGAGGAATTCAACCAGATGCCAAAGCTCCTGCTACTCAAAGCTCCGTCCGGACCCCCAATGGCCTTTTAAATTAGTGTTACGCACCCTCTCATCCAAAATACAGCAAAGAATTGCATAAACCTCAGCCTGGAAAACGGTGGCCCACTCACCAAGAGGCACTACCAAATGGTCTCCCGTCTCAAAATAGACGGCAGCCCCAGACCTACCATCCATCCTGGAACCGTCCGTGTAGCATCGAAGATAATTCTCAGGAATCACAGCAGACGGACCCAGGGTTAACCAATCTTCCCTAGAAGGCAACCTAACCCTGTAGGAATGACCAAAGACAAAAGTTTCAAATTCCTATCAGAAGGGAAACCTGTAATGGGAATCCTTAAAAGCATCTCACGATAAATGGTAGAATGACCATATCGCTTACCCTGCCAAAAACCTGCCTGTTTAATTCTATAACAGGCTTTCATTGCCTGGTTTTTCACCTCCACAAAGAGAGGTGGAATCCCTAACAAAGTCTCCATAGATGCGGTCGGTGTAGTCCGAAACGCACCAGTCACCAGACAAGCCAAACGTTGGATTTCTTCCAACAGCTGCCTAGCGGATCGTGTTTCAATGCGACGCCACCACACCAAAGCCGCATATACCAATCTAGGTTTAATGACCATGCAATAAATCCAGAACATCATCTTGGGAGTGATCCCCCAGTTCTTACCTACAACTCTTCGACATTGCCAAAAGGAGAATACTGCCTTTTGATGCTGTGTCTTAACATGTTCCGACCAGTTCAATTTACTGTCGAGAACTACTCCAAGGAACTTCCCTGATTTACTAACCTGTATGGAAGTGCCTAACAACCTGGGAGGAGTAAAACCCACTATCTTCCTTCTATGAGTAAATAGAATTGCCAGGGTCTTATTAGGATTAATAAAAAGACCTTTATCCTGTGTCCAACAATATACCACGTTAAGGGCGCTTTGCATTAAGTCCGAAATAGTGGACAGTCAGCGCCCTAACAATAAAATAACACCATCATCGGCATATGCTTGCACAAAAAATCCCGATGAATTCATCCTAACCAAAAGGTCATCCATGACGACGCACCACAACTTTGGTGAGAGACAACCCCCTTGAGGGCACCCTCTCCCCGCTTGTACTATCATGGTGCGCCCGCCAAGGGAAGCCTGTATAACCCTACTCCTAAGATAGACACCTATCCAATTGATTAAGACGGGATGTATACCTTTTCGTACCAAGGCATCTTCGAGAGCATCAAACGATACTCTGTCAAATGCCCCCTCAACATCAAAGAAACACCCTAGGGCATATTCTTTTATCTCCAGAGCAGATTCTATCCTTCCGACGAGACAATGTAATGCAGTCTCTGTCGACTTACCCACAATATAAGCATGTTGGTTAGGATGGAGTGGATGATCCCTTAATGGGCCATCAGTAATATACCTATCCACCAACCTTTCCAGAGTTTTCAAGAGGAAAGGCATAAGACTAACGGGTCTAAATGCCTTGGGGTCAGAGTAGTCGTTTCTTCCCGGCTTGGGAATAAAGACTACCCTTACATCTCTCCATAATGTTGGTACATAACCAAACATCAAACATCACCCTCCAATTTAAAACTCTTAACAATACCTTCGTCAGCACGTCCCCACCATTTTGCAACAGACAAGGATAAATCCCGTCCGGTCCAGGTGACTTGAAAGGTGAGAAACTTTGTACTGCCCAACTGATTCTATCATGTGTGACTACCTCATCTAAGGTGGATACATCTTCAAGGTCCCATCTCCTTCCACCCACCAAAGAGAAGCAGCATTTAAACCAATATTATCCGGGAAGTGAGTATCAAGCAAAAGCTGCAGTGTCTCCCCTTCCCCCCTGTAAAGGAACCATCAGGGTATCGTAGGGTACCTAACTGACTGTCCCTATCCTTACTAAGAATCCGTACCAATCTAGATGATTCCTGGAACGAATTTATATCCTCACAAAAGGATCTCCAGGAATTCCTCTTGGCTCTCCTCAGAGCATATTTATATGCTCTTTTAATACTGTTATAACTATCCCATGATTCCGAAGAATCAGCAAGGACAGCCTTCCTGTATGAGCCCCTTACCTGTCTCCTTAGTTTTTCCAACGAAGAGGACCACCAGGGGTTCTTACTACCCTTAACCACCTTGGGAGGACAGGACTCCTCGAATGAGGATCTAATGTGTTCATGAAGAATACCAGCCTCCCTTTCCAATTCCTCTATGTCCATCAGGGGCTTCTGATTGGATAGTCAGTTTATCTTCAATAATTCTAGAATATAAACCCCAATCCGCCCTCCTGGGATTCCTATAACTAGCCAGGGTAATTGGATCAATCCCCAGACTAAACCTAATCATCCTGTGATCGGAGATGGAAGCCTCAGGACTCATCCTCCAATCCTTAATCAAACCACTAAAATTCCTAGAAGCAAGGGAAATATCAATGACCTGTCTTCTAATCCTAGTAACAAAAGTGGGTTCAGTACCCCTATTCAGGACCTCCAGTCGCGTGCCCACCAGGAAATCCAAGAGAGCGCGACCCCTACCATTGGTGTCGCTGCTACCCCAGACAACATGATGTGCATTCGCGTCACATCCTATTACAATAGGTATGTCATTGGCCTCCGAATATTGAACCAAACCCATCAACTCCTGAGGAGGAGGAGAGGGGCCATCATAGGGGAAGTAAGCCGAAGCTACAACTACGTCGCGACGACGCCCACCAACCCCCAGACCAACCCTCACCGCTAGCAAGTCCCGAGAGCAGAACTGTCGAAGCAGAACAGCGTCGACACTCCGACTGGCAAAGATGCATGCCCTAGGAATGCCCCCGCCATCCGCCACGAACAGTCTGCCGTCAACCACACTCAATCCTCGAACCAAACCTTTATAGGCATAAGGTTCTTGTATTAGAATAAAATATGTATGCAACTTAGCAATACAACGGCATAAATTAGCCGTTGCATCTTTGCTATGTTGCAAGTTAATTTGTACCATCTCTACCCTGCCAACTGCCATAATCACAAGTCAACATTGGAAGAGTTAGATCCTGATAGTACCCGGTAGGAAGCGGGTAGGTGAAGGAAAAAAACCACCTACCTTACTTGCTGACATCTTGGTCAGGCCTACCTGTATCCTGCTCCATTGCCTCAGAAGAAGTAGTAGGAGCATCCTCATCTTCCTTCTTCAACCTGATGAAGAGCCTGCCCATCTCGAAGAAAAGACGAAAATCGACCTTCCTCAACGCCTGGACAAAAGCATCATCAATCCTGTAAGCCAAGGATACTCCTTTCTCGACTTGTTGTCGATACACGTTCCTCCATCGGCTTACATCCAAGTTATTTTGGAAGGCAAGACCTTTCAGCACTTGTTCGCTGGTATGCTTGCCCTCCGGAATAAACATAGAGATCCTAGCCATAGTGGGGACCTCAGACGCCTTCATAAGCTTGAAGTGCCTTCCCTCCCAACTAGGCTTAACATTCTCTAAAACCCAGTCAAATGTGGCCTGATCAAAGCAGGCCAGAAGAAACCAGCCCTCAGAGACCATGCCCGACTGAATAAATTTCAGCCTGCATGACTGTTCCTGTATAGTTTTCCTAACGATGGCGAGCATCTCCCTTCTGATGACAGAAGCGTCATCATCAGAGAGAGGCTCGGAGGGATCGCTGCTGGTTATTGCCAGAAACAGCTTTCTCTCCGCCTCCGTTATCTTAGGCTTCTTACCTGCCGGCTGGATTCCAGGCGGCGTGTCCCCCGGGGTTCTAGATCTTTTTTGAGCCCCAATAGGTATATCCTCGGCTGGAGCAGGTTGAGTAGATCTCATCCTCTTCGCACGCCTTTGCCTGTATCTTCCACTAAGTTTCTTCTTCTGCTCAGTTTCCTTAGATACCTTACCAGAAGTCGGCTTAGCTTCCTTTTCCTTCGCAGAGGAATTCGCAGCAGCCGTGGCCGACGCAGAATTGCCTCGCTTCTTGCCTTTAACCACTTGCCATTCATCTCCGCAGGTGGACGAGTCTTCCGCAGCGACTATTGGCGCGCTCTCCTCCAGAAGCAGGTTTTCCATACTCCTGGAAATCCGAGCCCCCCAGTGCATCCGAGCCCTGGTCGCCCGACCCTGGATGCACAGAGGAGTTTCCCCCACCACCGGTGACCCGCTCCTCTAAGGGGCCCTCGGCTGACGAATCTACTTTATTTATATCCGTAAATTAAGTAAAAGAAATTCATCTCCGGAGCTCTCCACCCTCCATGGAGCCTCACAATTTGGGGCGCTTTAAAAACTGCCAGAGCTACTCCAGAGATATAGCGCCCAGGGATTGTGAGCCAAGGCCCACAATACCCAGGAGCTCACCCATGCGTGTTTTACGCCAGCCGATTGAGCAGAGCTGAGTTAGGGCTCTGGCCGCCTGTTTAGCGGAGTCCGGAACCAAAGTGGTGTGTTGGACTGCAAGGCCCGCTGAGGTAACTTGCCTCCAGCGTGAACCTGCGCCCTCAACCACCAGGACTTCCTTTCCCCATGACACAGGTATCCACACACGGCAAACATGTGGGTGGCACCAGCACGTGCCACTGGCGTGTAAGAATGTAATTGTAAGTGTATAATGTTTAAAGCGTTTAGGTGTAAGTGATGCAGTATGAAGTCTGTAATTGTAGCTGAGGTTTCATCCCTAACTCTTCCTCACAATCCTCCCAGACGTCTCAAACGCCAATGGATTCATGATTTATTCAATTACTAAAAACTCTTTTCTTTTTATGGAGTGTTACCACTAGGTTACTGCTCCACTCTCTTTATGTCTTCGACTTCCTCAATGCATTAATCCTTTTTTGAACAAGTTCATTACCTTATTCCGAACTGTTTCAATTAAATTTCTTTCATATTAATCCTCTGAGCATTTTACTTTTTATTTTTTTTTAATTGTTTGGACCAAATTTCTCTCACCCAATTCCTTTTTTGAACCAATTCTATTCAAAAACTATTTGAACACATTTCTTGAACTAAATTAGATTAGATTGACAAAAGGGGAGGCGAGCCTCGTTGTACTCCAACGATTTTCTTTAAACTTGGTCATAAACTACACATACAATGATCTATAATTTTTATTTGAAACATTTCTCTGGGAAAATTCATTTATGGGTAATTTTGGGAAAAGAGTGGGTTTAGGTTGTCCTCTAAAGTGCTTTTAATAATTTAATTGAAATATGTAGAAATGTTGAAGAAGGGAGTCGTAAACATTGACTTACATAATTGTAATGCAATCTGAATACACAGGGAACCAACAGCTCCTATGAAAGTTTATTCACCGCCAAAATCTAACATTTACAGAATAAGATTAACGTTGTCGAAGAAATATAAACGACATTTACCATTGGAATTAGGAACATCATCCCTGGAATTTCTACATATCTGCAAACAGCCCACAAGGTTACTTGGGGAGTAGCGACCCCACGGGTTACCACAGCTCACTACTCTATGCATTTCGTCAGAACAGTACACAATACACTTAAACTACATACACTCTACACTTTACAGACAAGGACAAACACAGTACACAAACTAGGGTCTCCGTCCCTAGTTAATTGGCGTAAGCCAAGGTAGAAGGAAGATATTAGCTTAGTGGTAGCGCGCTGGACTAGCAACGCGAGGTTTCGAATCCAGCTGCTGCCCTAAGTTTTTCTCTTCCTAGGAGTCTCTATAGCTCACTGACCGGTGATGGGCAGTGCTGTCAAATCAAAAACTCATTTTTAACATAACCAAACCTTTATTTACACTAAAATTAAAATTTTACAAACAATTTTACAATCGTTTAGTTTTTGTTTGCATTTGTTTTTTGTTTTTTTTTCTATAATTAAGTAATTTACAATTTTTTGCGGAAATGTGTCTTGAAATCCAAATTTAATATATTGGGTTGTTCGTACAATAGGACACAACTTTTTAATAATTTTTGTGGATGCACTCAATTAGTTGATTCAATGAAAAGTTTGCAGTATGCAATGTTTCTTTTTTTTTTTTTTTTGCATTAACATGGAGTTTAAGCTCAAAAGACTTGATTTTTTGATACGTTTAGAATAGTTGCCGGCTTCATGGATATATCTTTGGGCAAACTTTGTAAGACATTTTAAGTATCATATCAAGTCGGGCACGACCCACTGATGGCTCAGATGCCCTCAGCAAATCTTTGGTCAGAGGGGACGTTGAAAAAGCTTTCTGGATTACGGGGTATTTAAATGAGAACAATTTTGGGATTAAACTTTAACTAGCCGGGAAGTTGCAGCTATGAAACGCAGACTCTTCTGCGAAGAGGAATTTTAAGAAAATAGGGGACATCTTTAGTATGGTGCGCAGGTTTGTAACCTGAACTCCCGGATGGTATATTTAACCTTAAAACTATACTACCTGGTCCAAACGTGATCTTGGTGGAAAGGTTTAACTTGAACTACTTGATCCAACAAGTGATCTTAGTGCAAGGTTTCATCTAAGACACCTAAGCCTATGCATAGGATCTGAGTGGAAATTTTAACCAGAACCTCTTGAACTAACATGTCATATAAATACAACTCCTCACATGAACTAAATGGAAAGTATAACCTGAATTACCGGGTAATACACGTGGCCTAGGTCCAAACCACCAATAGAACACATGACCTGATTGGTTGGAATTAACCATCTATAATATACTTGGGGCTGTATGAAATTTCGAAGTGCGTCATTTGTGAGGTCTGTTGTAGAAGAAGAAATATCGAACAAAATTGGTCACCACTGATGAACCTCAAAATTATGGGGTCTACTAATTGGATTAGAGAAAATTAAATCCTTTTTTGGGGGGTGGCGGTGGGAGGGGGTCATTCTGGAGCCAAAAAATATGCATGAATTGGGTGCATCCCTAGTTACAATTATTAAAAAGACAAAACACAAAATTAAATAACTTCACCATCACCATTTTAAAAATTAGAGAAAGTAATTACGGAAATAAATAATTTTTTTTTTTTTTTTACACTTTGAACAAAGCTGATTACATTTTTTTGAACAAAATATTAAAATTGATTTTTCAAACAATAATTGGAATGTAACAATAATTCTTTTAATTTACTATACAAATTATTCTGTTAAAAAATGGCAGACAGCAAAAATGATATTATGTTTCGATTTTTTGTTTACTGATTTTTAAATTGTAACTAATTTTGCGACCGACTGTGCATGTAGAACTGGTGGCCTGCGAACAGAAGTGTGAAGAGATACAGGCAGGCGGCAATCCAACAGTTCATGGCGTTCTGTAACACAAAAATAGACAACATTCAATTTAATGCACCATACAGCTGTAGATACTCAACATTTTCTGAAATCATTTTCAAAAATCTGTTGTGAAACAATGAGGCGACTTTCTTTTGCGGCCGTTAATACTACAACAGCCACTATCTTTCTCAAAATGTAGATAAAGCGCTGTTCAAACAAAAATTGTAAAAGCAGATTGTTATAGGGGATTATTGCAATGCGACCTGGAAGATCTATTGTGCCCACGGAACCTTCTCAGTGCACTGTCAGCCTCCGAGCAGTGTTCTCTAGCTACAGACAACACTGTCCATCACCAGACACTGAGCTGTAGGGGCTCCTAGGAAGAGAAAATCTAAGGGCAGCATGCTGGGACTCGTACCCAGGACCTCCGTGTTGCTAGTCCAGCGTGCTACCACTGAGCTAATCCCTTCCTTCTCCCTTAGTTTATGCTAATCAACTAGGGGCGGAGACCCTAGTTTGTGTACTGTGTTTGTCCTTGTCTGTAAAGGGTAGAATGTATGTAGTTTAAAATGTATTGTGTACTGTTCTGAACGAAGTGCATGGAGTACTGAGCTGTGGTAACGCGTGAGGTCGCTAATCCCAAAGAAATTGCATGCAACAGATACCCCTTACAGGCTAAATTATAGTGGAATAGAGAGAGAAGTTTGCAGAACTTTATCGAGGGGAGAGAGTATGGGTAAAGGAAGTTACGATAAATGGGCTCGAGTTGGGCAAAATAGTGTAGAAGACTGGTGAGTTGTCCTAAATGGAAATGTACATCGAACATGCCGACCAACTGAACAAGAGTTACGGTTTAAAGTTTATTTATATTATTTAATTATATAATAGAGCATTTTTTTTTTTTTTAATTTAAGGCGCATCGATATCTACAGTCATTGGCGCCCAGAGCCTTCTCAGTGCACTGCCAGCCTCCGGATAGTGTTCACTCGTTACAGACAACACTATCCCTCACCGGAAAGTGAGCTGTAGAGGCTCCTAGGAAGAAAAATCTAAGGGCAACACAGCTGGGCTCGAATCCGGAATCTCCGCGTGGGAGTCCAGTAGCCCTAACCCTTCCCTATGGTTTATGTAATATGTGAATTACCAAAACCATATGTTTGGTGTAATATGTAATATAAAGCATTGTGTGTTTCCTACACAATTACACTTGTGTACGACTTTCTTTTAAACTTGGAATATTAAGTATTGCACAGACAAAAAAAAACCTATTACTTTTATTCGTAGCATTTTTCCGAAAAAAGATTCAATTCTTGGTAGTTGTGCCATTAAATTTCAAACGTTACGTTGAACGTTACTGCAGCTCCCTTTTGCTCCACTTTTATATCTATGTTAGGGTCTATAGTTTGCAGTTTAAAAAAAAAATTATCAATTAATATATAACTATATTAAGAGCAGTAACAGAAAAGGAAGCTGAGTGTTTGAAATATCTTACCACTGTATAGCCACTTTTAGCAGCAGTATAGAATGATTTGGTGTCTTCAAATTTTTCTCCAAGTGGGATGTCCTCTAAGAGGGCGACACTATTTACGAAATAGAATATACCCATTGCAGCCTAAAAAATTTTAAAATCAAATTTAGTAAAATAAAATTGGTGTTAAGTGGAATAATTACAACTTTGACATTTTATTCAGTGGTTGTTAAAATCTGAAGAATGTGTTGCTTTAAATTTTCAAATGTTATTGGTACTGTCTTCTGGACTATGTAATCATCACAGCCTATTTTCTGTAAAACAATCAGTTTACACACTTAGCTGTATGCAATTGTCACACATTATTATCACACTGTTTTATCAAGATGAGCGAACGACCAAAAAACCAGTCGATGAACACAAAATGATGCACGCTATATCTCTAATAATTATATTGTATCTAGAAATAGGGTCAATAACATTGAACAACCCCTCAAACAATATTTGAAAATTCAATGTCACACATACGCCCACATAACAAAAACAAAACAATTTTCTTAAGAGAAATGTTTTAAATAAAAGTGTTCAAATCAAGTTTTGTGTGTGTAGATAATAATAGATGAAGTTTAAAGAAAATCGTTGGAGCCATTTTCAAGGATAGTATTCGAGCTTGTAGCGGTTTCTGTTTATTTTTTTGAGATATTTTATTCACACACTTTTGCTAAAATATTTTTTTCGTGAACAAATGGACCTTAAAAACGTGTATTTCCCGGTGAAAATAGCAATTTTGGGAAATCTGACTCGATCGCAATACTTACAGCAGTAAGAAAAAGTAAAAAAAAAACAAATATTGAAATTAATAAATTTTACACTATTTTATACAATTTCATTTTTGAATCATTTTAAATAATTACTTACCAATTGTATCATTCCCCAAATGCTGACAATTATTCCACATAATGAACATTTTGGACCACAAATGATCATGATTATAATTAATTATAATAAACAATTTATTTATTTATTTTTAATTTAAACTATTAATAAAATGATAAAATAAATATTTTCTTCTAAAACCCCATACGCCCAATTAGTAGATACCCACAAACCCTGGCAAGGACGAATTAATAGCAAAGTGCTACACCCTCTTTTAAAAAGCGCTGCCTCTCTTACAGCTGATTGTATAATTAAAAAATAAAATACAATGTAGCCAACATAATAATTAACTATAATCTTGACAAATATTTTTAAAAAATTAAGTAATTTAAAACATAGCAATTTTGTTTATGAAATGATTACTTTTACTTTAAAATTTTATGTTTAAAAAATACCCCCCTCCCATATTTGAATTACATATCCAAGCTTGTTAACTAGGGGCCCTTCATGCTAGGTATAGGCCTTTATACTAAATTAATTGTTATGGAAATTTTTATTAATACAGGTTAATTAATATGGAAAGTTTAAAGAAAGCATTTTGGATGTATATATATTTAAGTGCATCCGTCATATAATTAAGCAAAAAATAGTCGCGCTTTGGGTAAACTGATTTCCTTCAAACTCTAAATTTTAGCTACACATAAAATTCTTAATAATATTGTATAGACCAGTGCGCAACCTTTTCTTGCCCATGGCACAACGAAGTTCATCCCCAAATTTCGCGGCACACCAAAAGCAAATATGTAATATACAAAATAGAATGCATAAATATTACATAATTTTTGTTATTTGATACATATACATACATAACGTGACAGTTAGCGGTACTGCTGTATGGCAGTGAGGTTTGGGCGTTAAGGTACACAGATCAGTTAGAGGTCTTACAGACCAAATTTCTTAAATCATTGTACTACTGGCCGAATTGCACAGCTAGCTGTATGGTGAGAATGGAGACGGGCAGCATCCAGTTCAAATATCCTGTTTTTAGTAGAGCATTAAACTTTCTAATAAAGATTTTGAATATGCCCAATAATCGCATTCCTAAAATTTGTTAAACAGGATGTTAACAATGGACAGTTTAGTCGATAATAGTACCAAATTCAACTGGGTTTTGCAAATGAAGGAGTACTTTGCTGACCTCGGATTTAGCTGGCTGTGGATAGAGCAAGATGCTGGATTGATTGAAAAAGAAAAAACCGCAATTCTGAATTGTTGAAGAGATAAGTTGATCCGTCTGGACCTGGAGAGGATTGCCAAGTCTTCCTATAGTACTATGTACTTTATGCTCGTTAACAGGCATGGAAGTCAGGGCTATTTATCATATAGTGTACCACTAGATATAATTAGGGTTGTGAGTCAAGTACGAATGTCATCCGAAAAAAGGTTAATTGTGTACAGTAAGGGTGTTAAGTATGAGGTAAACGTGGAGTCAACTTGTGCTCTCTGTAACTACAGTCAGAAAACCTTGGCTCACATGTTTATTGACTGTCCTGCATTTTCTTTGTATAGAGAGAGATATGTATGTAAATATTACCCATTAACTGCAACAAGTATTTTCTCTAAGAATCATTTATTTGATGTGTATAAATTTATAATTAATAGTTTAAAACTGAGAAAGTTTCTTTTAGACTTTTAATGGATACCTTTTAATTTTTAATTTATATTTGTTTTATTTGGCTTTTATCTTTATTGATATTGTCAAATTAAGATTGTTTATTTTATTAATTTGTATTTTACTGTTCATTTCGTTCATTCATTTTGTGTGTTTTTTTCTTCTATTTGTTTTTCTGCTAATTACTGCATGTTAATAGTTTGTATGTCAGACCACTCTCCATCTATCATGTACCAGTGTGTATAGTATAGATGTAAAATAAATAAATAATAATAATAACGTGACAGTTATACTTATATAACATGTAAAACAAAAGGGTACCTGAGCTTGTTTTAGTGGAATACAAATTGATTTATATTCGGCTCGATATTTGAAAGTGCAACCTAAAGTTCTTAATCAAGACCTTTTAAGCACAACCGCTCATCATTTTTAATTAACACTGGAGTTGATAAACTTTATTCACATGAATATGTTATTGAAAATGGGAGAAGAATTGAAATAGCGTGGTCTGAAATCCGAGGATATTCTTTCCAAATCGAAATCCAGAAAGCATCCAATGGAGCTTCGGTAAAGCGTCCCTTCGTTACTCAATTCAATAAATTCCTCTTGAATATGCAGAGAATTTACAGCATTGCTTGCAAAAGAATTTGGAATCCAATCGTATAGTTCAGTATTAATTGAATAAAAATAGTGGTCAAATTTATTCACCACTTTTGGTATTATTTATTTATATATGACGGGCCTCTTGCGGCGCGCGGCTGGCCCGTATTAACTCATGGGGCGTCGGCACACACAACAAAGTGGTGTGCGGTGGTACATGGTACACCGGTGTGGAGCACTGATATAGACGATAGAATAGTATAATACTCGTATACTGAAATGGCACTTTAGAGGAAAGCCTAACGTCACCCAACTTCCCCCACAATACCCTTAAATGAATTTGAGTCTATTCTATGAAATTGCATTTCTGGTTTAAATCATTTTTTCCTACACCATTGAAGAAGGCATTTCTGCCAACTTTACTTGTACCGTTTGCCAACTTTACTTGTGCGTTTGCTCTCGAAAACATCCTAAATCAACTTTTCGCTCAAGAGCCGGGCTCTCAAAAATATGATACCCCTTTTCCTTAATACAGGGGGCTGATCTGGGATTCAACCATTCCTATTCGGTGGAGGTTGTTTATCAAGATATATGACCTGTCACCAACCGAAAGCAAGCAACTTTTACCGCTCGCTTGGAGCGGACAAATTCGAGATTATTGGATGGTCCCTCAGAAGCTTCCATTTCTTCTCTTCATGCCGCATCCTTGTTTCTTTTAAATAATGAGTTCTTACAAGGAACATTGCTTAACACTGACAACCTTAACAAGGAATTTTCTATAATTTTGTAAAAATTCCAACAATGTTTTTTTTTTAACATATCTTAATACTATATCAAGTGATGGAAGCAAACATTCTACTGAAGTGATAGTTTTGAAGAAAGTTTCCACGTTGCGTGTAGCCCCTGACGTGAAAAACTTGTCTAAATAAAGGTCCCCCTTACTGGAAAAAGAAGAATTTAATATTAATTAAAGTTCAGCCTGAATGTATTTAAATACTTCGTTACCAATGATTTTTTTTTTTAAAAAGCTGTTTTATGTGTGTTTTTTTAATGGAAAAAACGAAGAAAAAAAATTTATTGAAATAAGTTTTTTTAAAAGTTAATTTAAAAAAAAAAAAATTATGTGGCAATTTTATTAATCATTTTGTTTTAATTTTCTAAAGGAAAAATTTGTTTTAAAATATATTTTTTATACTTCAAAATTTTTTGAGGCTACACTGTTAAAATCTATAGGGCCCTACCATAGTTGTGTCTTTAGCCTTAGTGTACAGCACCAACTTTCAGTAGTTATTGAAAAAGAAATATTAAATAATAGTGAAGGGAATTTATTAAAAATAGTTTTTTTTTAAGTATAGTTTTCTTGTGAGAAGTTTTAGTTCGTAAAGCTGGCTGTTTTTTTTTTTGAAGTGTTTAACATTTTTTTTAAAAAACTTATAGAAGGTACTTGTGTTGAAGATTTCCTATGAACGGAGAGGTGGAGAGAGTTTTAGTGGAATATGGTTAATTTTACTTAAAAATTCTTTTTTGAACAATTTTTAATGGAACTCAAGTGATATTAAAATATATATTTTTTTTTTAATTATTTATTTATTTTTTTCTGGTCATAACAAAACGGAGAAATAATCAGGTCGAACTTTTAGACAAGACGAAAAATAAATATTATTTTAAGTATGTATATGTAAAAGTGAATTAGTGTGGTGTTTTTCGTTTTTTTTTTTTTGTGAAATTTTATTGAATTTAAAATTTAAAAAAAAAATAGTGTTTTTTTAAAACAACGAAAAAACATGCAATTTAAAATAATTCTGGCCATTAGGCCTTTTAAAAGATTTGTTCAAATTATTTGAAGAAGTGAATTATATTTTCTTTTTTGGGGGGGTCAGCAAGAAAATAGCAAGAAATAGTATTTTATAAAACAAAAAATAAAAAAAAATAATAGAACTTTTTTAAGGGGGTGTGTATTATTTAGAGTGCAATAAAATAAAAAAATAACTCAATATTTTGGAAATGTTAAAAAAATGATTTCAACTGTAATGATTATGCCGGAATTGGCTGTAAATGCCGTAAGGCATACCATACAGATTCCTTGCGCTAAGATTACTTCTTGTTTAACATTAATATTATTAATCTGTTTCGAAACTGTGCTATTGTCTACAGTTAGTGATTGCACTAAATCGTTTTATGTCCATTGGAATACTACAAATCCAATGTAAGTACAATTATATTACTTTTGCCTTTATTTAAACATTTGTTTATTTCCTCGTCAAAAAGAAAAAGTTATTAGAAATAATTCAATATTTATTTTAAACATTCAGGAAAAAAATTGCACTTTTTCTCTGAGAAAACACTAGTATTTATTATTTGAAAAACATTTTGTCTTGCCTTTTTGCTGATTGTAGTTTATCCCCAAAACTACGTTATCTAATACACTTATCCTGTTTTATTGCTGTAGCTGTAATTTTTTAATTAACTATCGTTTTTTGGGTAAATCATCTTTAGTTATTGTACGAAATGTGCTAAACATTAGGAGTTTCAACATGTTGCTGTATGAATATGTGATTAGGTCCGTAATGTTTGGTTAACATCAGGATTTTTTGTGTTGGTTCTGGCCATCGTCAAGGGGCTACAGAAGAGGCTCATATACTGCAGTGGCGGTCACCTAAAGACACTCAGTCCTTGCGTAGCAGGTCCTCAGATTTGCTGTGAAACTAATAAGAAAAAAACCTGATTTTGTCACAGTCTCTTGGGGGTGGGAGGATTCTCAACCCATAAAAAGGTCTTTTTTTTGAAGCTTCTCGAAGATTGAGGGACCAATTCGTCTCGTCTTCTCATTGCCCACATAACTTGAATGCCTTCTGGACAGATTGAGGTTATTACAGCTTATTACAGTTGCCCATCTCGTTGAGGATTTGCATACAATTCCAACACCATCTTAGAATTGAAACCTTGGTTGGCAATGATGGCTCTAATAGCAACCCGATTATCTATCCTCCTGTTATCTTCATTGTCACATGGTTTGCCTTATAAGAAAGATTCCTAGAAAATCTTGGATGTTACACCGATGATTCTAGACAGGAAGATAGGATCTGGGGCTGCGATCTGTTCGAAACATGATATTACTAGGCATTATCTCTTAGTTGAATGGACCACTGTTTTCTAGGATGAGGATTAATTGGCTATTTTTTGTTATATTTTAAAACTGAACGGGGTTTGCATCTGCTAGGCTACTTCAGGCTACGTTGATGTTCTTTTGACTTCACCTCCCAATTCGTAGTAGATTGTATAGAAATGGAAGAGATGTTCAAAAGGTTGTTGTTCTAGTCCTGGGTATACAAGTCTTGGGAAATGAGGTGATTGATTGGTTGGCAGAATTAAGGCACCTCTTTTCCCTTCATTGGTTCTGAAGCCTACTGATGGCCATAGATTTAGGCACTTGTCTATTGAGCCTCCAGTCATGGACGGCTTCACAGCATTAAATGAATTCATTGGAGTTGATCAACAGGCTAATATGCTTATTTGTCGCTTAATGGAGTAATGGAGCTCGTGTCAAATTGTTTGCGTTGTGAGGAAATTAGATTCTTAAGGAAGTCTGGGTGAAGACTTCGAAGTCCAGACAGATATAAGAGTAAGTGAGGGGATCAACGGCTCATCTTCCGCGAATAATTCATTCATTTCTAAAATCTGGTGTGAAACAGTCACATTACCTTCTGCTCTAATTAAATACAATTATAAAATTGACTTTCTTTAAGATTGCATTTTTTTCCCCCACAGCTCTAAATAAATATAAAATGATTAGGTTACGTATTGGTAGGCATCCGAGACAGGTAGTCATTTGAATGTAGTTACATTGCAGTCCACAAGACTCCGCTAATAACATTGAACAAACTCAAATAACTTATGAAATCTAATCGTAAAAACGTAAGAAAACTCCAAAATACTCAAAAACCTTGTTCTCTAAAATTGCATTTCCGGTTAATCGATTTTTTTTCAGATTTTGGAATTCAACCAATGATTGTAATATGTATTAATATTATATACTTGGTAGAACCATACATTGTACTGAAGTAATACTTTAGAGGAAAGCTTCAGTAAATTAGCATTTCCGGTTGATGAATTTTGACCAAAATCACAGACTCCGGATCCGGCATGAGCCTCATTATGTAGAGATGTCTCCTTAAACCACAATGCCAGTAAGGGATCCTACCAGATGCCTGAGAGAACTCCGTGAAAGATACAGCAACGTCTCACTAATAGCCCTGTCCGGACCCCTGATGAGCATCGTGGACTGCTGACAACAAACTATGTTCATCCATAAGGGTGAATGAGTGGAAGCCTGACAGACATGTGCCTAAAGACACGCCAACAGCAGGTTCGGGGAACCAATGAAAGGGAGAGAGGCGCCTAATTTGTTTGGCAAACCTATCCACCTCCTCCTCATTCCCATATGACCTGGTACCCAGACTAGAAGCACATCCATCCTTCAGAGAAGAAAGCTCTTCCAGTCTCTTAGAACATTCTAACACCAACCTGGAAGTGAAGACACATAGACTCTGCGCCCTCATGCAGCAGGCTATCCGAGCAGATACAACACACCGTTAGTGTTACATACCCACTCATCCAAGATACAACAAAGAATAGGGTAAACCTCAGTCTGGAAAACTGTGGTCTCTGCACCAAGAGATACCTTAAACGTCATACTATCTACACATATAACTGTATCACTTTTAATTGAAAGATTGTCCAAAGAAAATTGAGAGGGGAACCATAATGTTAAGCTTTCCTCTAGAAGTACCACTTTAGTACAATTTATGGGTTGCTCTTCCTAGTAAGGTATATTAGCTAGAATTCCAAATTAGTAGGAAACCAGTTATACACGGAAGTGCGACTTTACAGAATTGATTATTCAGTCTTTCAGTCCCCGAAAGCTACTACAACGATTTGCTTTTCTAATTTGCACAGATATTTGAAACATTTTTCGATTAAATATTGATTTTATGGCGATTGTGATAGTTTAGATTTCCGCTTCGTGTGGGGTGTACCCTGGCACCGCATCTATACACAGGTTTCATCTTCGTGTCTCACAGACTCAAAAGGGATTTGCCCGGGTGCCTACCAGAATTTTAATTCTAAGGTGGTGTTAGAATTGTAACCAAATCCTCTTCAACGAGGTGGGCCGATCTCTATAAGCTTAGTTTGTCCCTGGGTGCCAGGGGTATGAGGGCAGTGGGTATTTTTTTCTGGACTTCAGTGTAATTACTTTAACTATTACCTGCCTCGGCTGCTTACATGTTAGGACCAAGTTTAAAAAAAAAATTAATTTTATAATTTTATCTAATTGCCGTAAGAGAAAGTCGTGTGAGTGTTTCACATCAGATGTTTTACTTTTCTAGGTTTACAGCTTATCCCAGAACCGGTATAAAATCAAATTGCCCCAGACAAATGTTCCAAATGACCGTGGTAGGTCTAAAACTGTGATGTTTAAAGTAAATCGTTGCAGCCGTTGGAGAGTTGATTTTTGTGGGGGTTTTGAGGGTGGGGGACTAGTAACGTGAAGTTCCCCTAAAGTCCCACTTCAGTACAATGTATGGTTCTACCACATATTTAATATTGAGATACTTTTGATTAAAGATACAAGAAAGTGTAAAGACTGTGGCCTGGCTGTCTATGGTCAAAGACTTCAGCTTATTACAGATAGCAAAATAAAGGTTAATTAACCATTCAGATCTTCAATTGTGCGCCCATTTAGTAATATTCAATTAAAAAAATCATCAAAACAAATCTGATGTGAAACACTCACACGACTTTCTCTTACTGCGAAATGGCAAATTTTCGTCACATTTTATAATTCTTATTAGTGTTTAAAACACCGTCGGCATTGGAGAAAATCACAAAGAACTGGAAAACCCTATTCAGTAAAGTCCGTACTTCCTTCCGGTCAACCGATTTTCTTCAAACTGGGAATTTTGGCAAATTATATAATAATTGTAATTAATATTATGTATCAGAGACATTTTCCGTGGTAGCCTGCTTCATTTTGTCGTCATCAAATGACATTTTCCGAAACCACTTTTTTTGGATTCAGGGGACCTCAAAACATGTATTTCCGGTGTTAACTCAATTTTGAAAATCTACGATCGCAATACTTCCTCTTACTGTTATTAGTGAGAGAAAGTAATATATTAGTGATGATGATATTGGGAACAGATATTATTAAAATTCCTTAACTTTAAAATCTTGTATTAATAACGCATGAAATATTGGGCAAAAACTGGTCAGTAACTAGGTTTTTTCTTCTCCAGTTTCCAAATACCAGCCATTAGACAAGATTCATTCTTCTTATATGTTTACACCTGGCCGGCTCAGATTTCTTAATATGATCCACATTTTGCAGTGTGGAACCAACACATCGGAATATATTTGTATCCGTAATTTTGAAGCGATGTAAGTATTACCTTGTACTCCGTAACCGGTCAGTAATTTGTACAAGGGTTTAGGACAGTGCCAATGGTGATTTTATCCTGGTCCTTTATGGTCGGTCAGCAGGTGATCGCACCTTTTTCAGAGGACATCCATATTTCCTGCCACTTTCTCAGACTTATTTTGTGGAATTTTTGAAAATGCAGTTTACAAATCATCATCTGTATGTGTGAGTGTTAACAGTATTTCTCAAAACGAAAAGTCGCAGAAATTTCAAACTTTGCATTCTTTTTAGGTGCTATCACCACATCAGACACGAAAATTTCGGGCAAAAATCGCAAGTGCGCTTTACTGCCTTTTTTTTTTTAGTTTTTCGTAATTACTTTCTCTTACTCCTAGTAAGAGGAAGTATTGTAATCGTGTCAAATTTTCGATATCGAGTTTTCACCGGAAATATCGTTTGGAGGTCCCCTGAGTCCAAAAAAGTGGTTTTTAGCAAATGGTCTGTTTGTGTGTGTGCGTGTGTGTATGTGAACAGCATAGCTCAAAAACAAAAAACCG
>JAAEAF010009241.1:0-14630 GCA_011037195.1 Triatoma infestans
CATACATATAGATATCGTGAAGATGTGGAGAAAGAATTTTTAAACATACACATTTGTTACATCGCAGTAACATAAAAAAGAAAATTAAAAGTTACTTGTTTCTTGTCTCAAATCATCTACAGAAATGAAAATGGGTTGTATAGGCAAAAAAGTGAAAGGGATTTGAGGAAATTTTTAGAGGTTGGGTAGGTGAAAGGGACTTCTAAAAGGTCATGTTTTGAAAATACCGTTATATAGCGTGAACCAATTATTGGTATCATTACGAAAATTAACTGATTATTTATTTATTTTTTCTTGTTAGTTTCCTTTGCTAATATTTTTGTTTTAGAAAAATCCAATTTATGATTTTTTTCCCCTAAAATGTTTCGAAAGTGCAGTAATGCTATTTCGTCATATTTATATCTGCAGTTGTATTTATGTTGGTACATTCTGTTTCTTAAGTATAGTGTAGTTTGACCAACATAAACAGCTGGACATTGTGTACTGTCTATCTGGTAAACTTGGTCTGATTGTATTTGTTGGGAGTAGGGTCTTTAATTTTGCTGTATATCTTGTTAATAGTGTTATTGCATTTGTGGGCTAAAATGATATTCGAGCGTCTAAGAATTTTAGAGATTTTCTCTGTTGACAGTTTGTTGATGTATGTAAATGAAATATATTTAGGAGGTTGGTTAACAGAAATGTGAGGAGAATGAGTTCAATTGTTATCGTAATGTCCTGTGTTGGTGAGTGTAAATGACAGTATATTAAGTGTTTTATTAATGAGTTGCATTTTACAATATTAATGCTTTGTGGTTCCTCATGTATTATTTTTTAGATTAAAGCCTGGATAAAGACAGGAAACTCTGTCGAAACTTTGGCATAATTGAATGTTTCTTTCTTGACAGATCCCCTCCAAATTTCTTCATAACTTCTTTTAACCCTATCAAAACTGTAGATTTTATTGTTCTTATAATTTAAGCTAATATTAAACCATTATTTAAATCTGAATTAGTTTAGCATAAAAAAAAAACTAGTAGAAGGAGAAAATTTAGTTAGAAAAGAATCATGTAATAAAATGCTGGCGGGCACCCTCTAGGGAGAGAGAAAAAAAAGTTGTAGGGATAGTGGATGAGTATATGTGTGGTGACCAGTAAAGAAACAGACTGACCTGGGGGCGTTACCCGTGTGCATTGGGTGGGTGCGTTTGGACGAAGAATGTGTATTGTTTCTATATATATATATATATGTACACACACACACACACACACACACACACACAGTGGTGGAGATACTATCTGTATGTGGCGGCTGAAGTTAGTTGGTGGAGGTTAGTATGTTTGTGCGTGGGTGCGTACGTATGTTTTAAAGGGTGTCCACTCCTGGTCCTTTTGGATTGTAGGCTTTGCTCAAGCAAGGGCAATTCCTCGGGGAGTCACCAACTGTGACGTGTACTTAGTTTGAGTCTTAGACTTGTTTCTTTTTTGGGGGAGTCAAGGATTTCACCCAAGGATAAAAAAAAGACTGTACCAGTCAGAACTTCTGGCTGAAAAAAAATTTATATAAAATTTGGTATAAACTTTGCTAAGTTTTGTTATTGTACACAGCAGTTCTAGAATCGATAATATAATAATATGATTCTGTTGTTCTTAAGCAAATAATTTTCATAGAATATCACTTCTATTGTTGTTGGCAGTAATAGTTTCAAAAGATAGAAAACACTATTTACCTTAAACATTATTAGTATAGTTTTCTACAATAATTTCCAAAAACATATATTTCATTTTCCTATCCTTTTGTCATTATGTTTACTACAATGAATAAATTAGTTGTTATTTACTTGACAAGCGGGTAAACAGCCATTTCTATATATTCGAGTTCAGGATTGTCTACCACGAGCGCAACCGAGAGTGGCAGCTAAACAAGAGTTGTACATGGATTTTCCTCTCGTGCTAAATATTATATTTTTTCTAAAACAGTAAAACATAATGCACGGTACTTCTGAGAGAATGATGTCAACTGAAAAGGGGAAGTTTAAAGTTAAGCAAAATTACATTATATTTTCAATATTTAACTTAACCATAGTGATTGAAATTCTTCTTTTCTTTAATATTATTAATATACTTCAGCAATTTCATCCAAACCATAAAATTTGTTTAATTTGTTTAATCTCCAGAGATTAAAAGTAGAACTATACTGGTTTTAGTGGAGTAATTGTCACAATATCAGCTGATGAGGAAAGTATAATTTTATGTACTGTTAAAATGTCTTTAGAGGCAAAAAACTCTAAACATCCCGTTTTCACCTACTCTGTATTTGTGATTTTTTTACCATATAAAAAGTGGGCCTTGGAGCGGAAGAGATGGTAATCAGCTGGTGCCAAATCTACGGTGTAAGCTGAGCGAGGGAGGAGCTCAAAATTCAAATCTTCGATTACTGATAACGTTTGACGTGAAGTGTGCGGTCTTGCGTGTCTTCTTTAAGGAGTACACTTTTTCAATTAACTTAAGAGGATATTTTGTAGCCAAAAAGAATGAACGCACGCAGCACCAAATTTTCCTCTTCGGGGGACAGTACAGCTGGTTGGCCTGATCTAATCCATTTGTTTGTTCGTTGCCACATTTCGTTGCAAGTAATAATTCATTTGATGAAAAGAAAATCATTCAAATTTTGAAAAAAAAGGTTTTACAGACTTCAACTTGGCGTTCGTATTGTTGAGGCGTAAATTGATGTGGATGTTTCTGCAGCTTCTGAGAACTATGGCGGGTCCTCACAGATGGCGGTTTATGGTTGAGTGGGACATGCCTAATACACCTGAAAGTTTTCTTGTGTGCTGTTGCAAGGATCCACCAACACCTTCTATGGACACGTTGAAGTCTATAGAGATAGCTGTCGTCTAAAAAGAGAGGATGTAAAGCTAAAGCTTACTTTCCTCATCAGCTGATATTGTGACAATTACTCCACTAATACCAGTATAGTTGTACTTTTAATCTCTGAAGATTAAAAGTAAAAAATAGAGATCAAATGACAATTAAACAAATTTTATGGTTTGAATGAAATTGCTGAAATATATTAATGATATTAAAGAAAAGAAGAATTTCTTATTAAACATTTGTTTTAACATTTTACAATCACTATGGCAATGTTAAATATAGAAAATATAATGTAATTTTGCTTAACTTTAAACTTCCGCTTTTCAGTTGATAACATTCTCTCAGAAGTACCGTACATTATGTTGTACAGTTTTAGAAAAAATATAATATTTAGCACGAGAGGAAAATCCATGTACAACTCTTGTTTAGCTGCCACTCTCGGTTGCGCTCGTGGTGGGCAATCCTGAACTCGATTATATAGAAATGGCTCTTTACCCGCTTGTCAAGTAAATAACAACTAATTTATTTATTGTAGTAAACATAATAACAAAAGGAATAGTATAATGAGAGATATGTTTTTGGAAATTATTGTAGAAAACAATACAAATAATGTTGTTCAAGCTAAATAGTATTTTCTATTTCAGGCTCATAACGTCTTCTCCAAATTTTTTGAACCATATCTGTGCAGCTTGTGATCTATGCCGAACCTTCCCTCGGCTACTTCATTAATTTCGAAAGCGGCGTTTTTGGCTTCTTTTTTTTAAAGTGGTGGCGCAAAATCTTCCAAATTTCTAGATTCAACTATGTTATTTCTTAAATCGCTCACAAATCTCATAAATCTTTCCACTAGCTGATACACTACCTAATAGGAAACTTTTGGTAAAGTAGTGTTTAGTAAAGTAACTTTTATTTTTTAGTAAAGTACTGGATGAAGATTAAGAGAAAAACAAAACGCAAAGACTTTTGTTATACCTCATTATTATTTATATAATATTAAAGGCAAAATGAATGTTATTGAAAATATGCAGATATAAGAAACTTTTTCAATTAATCTACTAAAATTAATTAGTGAAATTAGTGTGATTCTACCATTTATCGCGAGATGCTTTTAAGGATTCCCATTATAGATTTCCATTCTGATAGGAGTTTGAAGACTTTTGTCTTTGGTCATACCTACAGGGTTAGGTTGTCTTCTAGGGAAGATTGGTTGACCCTGGGTCCGTCTGGGGTGATCCCTGAGAATGATCTCCGATGCTACAGGATGGATGGTAGGTCTGGGGCTGCCGTCTATTTTGAGACGGGAGACCATTTGGTGGTGCCTCTAGGTGAGTGGGCCACCGTTTTCCAGGCTGAGGTTTATGCAATTCTTTGCTTTATTTTGGTTGAGAGGGCGCGTATCTTCTCGGGCAGCCAGGCTGCGTTAAAGGCGCTTAAATCATGTGTCTTCACTTCCAGATTGGTGTTGGAATGTTCTAAAAGGCTGGAAGACCTTTCTTCGTTGAAGGATGTGCTTCTGGTCTGGGTTCCAGGTCATATGGGAATCTTTGGGAATGAGGAGGTGGATAGATTTGCCAACTTAGGCGCCTCTCTCCCTTTGATTGGTCCAGAGCCTGCTGTTGGTGTGTCTTTTGGCACATGTTTATCAGGCTTTCAGACGTAGATGACCTCACCTTTCCTTATGGATGAGTGCAGTGGGTTGTCGGAAGTCTAAGATGCTCATTGGGGGTCCGGACGTAGCTTTGAGTAGCGGGATCCGATGTCTTTCACGGACCTCTTTCAGGCATCTGGTTGGCTTCCTCACTGGGCATTGTGGCTTAAGGAGACATCTCTATACAATGGGACTCATGCCTGATCCCTTTTGTAGAGTTCGTGAGACAGAAGAGGAAATACCCATGCATCTGATGACGGATTGTTTGGGCTGTGAGGAGATTAGGTTTAGGACCTTCGCCGGAATAACATATCGGTGGAGGATCTTAAGCTATGTCCTTTTAAGGTTTTGGTCCGATTTGTTCGGTCTGTGGTGAAATTTAGATGATTAAAACCTGGGACTGGATTTTTGTTCTAGTCCCAGTAGTTGTTATTCTTTAGGGATAGCTATATGGACCCTGGGAGGCTTTGGATAGCGTAAGGTTTGCCCTCCCCTTCTTTGAATAATAATAATAGTGTGCCTGAATCACATAAGCTTTGCATTGTTTTTTAAATAAAATAAATAATGTTAACATCACGAGATATTATAGCATTTTTTGTTTGTTTGTTTTAATAATTTATATTCGTGTTTTAATTCTTAATCATATTTACTTTTTTAACGTTATTTATTTATTTTCTTTTTAACAGAATTCTCCAATTTCATTCTATGGAAATGGAGGAAGTAAAGAAGCATTATTTGAAAAAGAATGAAATAAAATTCAGGAAAATATCTGTACTAAAAGGTTTTTATTAAACATTCAACCCTGGAAAAAAGAATACAGCCTTCTTTATTCTCATCTACAGCCACACCGCCACCCCACCCCCAACGCCACCTCGCCAAAACTTTCATCTCTTTTTTTTTCTTCACTTTTTTCATTTAAAAATGTTATTTTAAATTCTTGAAAATACAAATAAAAGAGAACTCGGTCTCACCACAGAGATCATTTTATTTAATTTTTTATATTCGTTACAATGCCCATTGTCTTGAATAAAAACACCGATTTGTTCCTTTTGTTCCTGTTTCTTTCAAGTATCTCATTTGATACTTATCTTTAGAATGTATTTCACATGTATTTTGTTACTTGGACAAAGAAGAATGAGAACGGTAATGAAGAAAGACAGGACAATAAGAAAGAGGAAGTAAAACAGAAGATATTTCATCTTTAATCCAATCATTTATTTATTTATTTTTATTAGATAAGTATCTCTGAAGTGCCAGAGGAAGAGACTTAAGATTTTAAAGGTGAATTAACGTAAATTTTTTAATGAAAAGTGAAATTTCATGTAATGATAAAATTTGTTTATTTTGTAAAGTAAATTAAAACCAACATTACAAAAAAATAAAAAAAATAAAGCTATAATAAAAATAAAATTAAATAAAAAATTGAGAAGAATTAAAATGAAATTTTAATGAGCTTGATAAAAAATTCATTATTTTACCGTCCATTCCATCTTCATTTCCGAAACATTTATTATTGGAACAATCCTCTCGTGTGACATAATGAGTTCACAGGTAATTCTGTTTTTAGTGGGGTGGGGTTTCAAGGGCTTCATCATGCGAATGAAATTTTAATGAGCTGGATAAAATATTTCATTTCACAGTCTCTCTCTCTCTCTCTCTCTCTCTCTCAAACATTATAGATGAAAGCATTTATTACAAGAATAATTCACTCTAATTAAAATAATTCACTAATATATGGTTGTGATAAGTAAAGGAATTTCACAGCTACTCACAGCATCATAGCATTTTATTTCACATCATCCATTTTATTATTGCCATTGTGAGAAAACTTTTCAAAGAAATTAGGTTATCATCAAGGTTTCCATGAAGTTGAGGTTTAGTTGAACTCATCACAGTTTTTCATTTTTTTTCTCTATTAAATTCAGTATTAGAGAAACTCTTCGCATTTATAGTTTGTCGACGCAAAATTCCGCTAGATTCAACAGGCAAGAAAAGGATTTATTTATTTAATTATTTATTTTTATTTTTTTATGAACAAACGGCATAAGCCTTATGTTTGAAGTCATTACAAGTGATACATAAATATAATAATAATAAAGTAATACATGCACATTTAACAGTAAAACTTCAAGTAGTGACAAAATGTATCTTGAAAAGTCCAGACGCCATTTGGAAATCCACATCACTAGGAATATACTCATTCCATGACCTGCATATTTTACAAATGATGTCAGCGTTGAACAGCGCATTAGTGTTAACGGCAGGGACCATGAAATGCGAAGTACTGCGCAAGCAGCGAGGTGGTACATGAAAAAAAATCGGCAGCAAGTAGAGCCATGCAATCAATTTCACCATTCAAGAGCTTCTTTAAGAATAGAAGACCAGGATTACGTCTTCTAGACTCTAGAGAGCAGAAATGAGTAGCACTGCTGGATAATCTTTTGTTAAAAGTCCTGATAAAACGGGTTTGTTTAGCTTCAAGTAAAGCTTTGAATCATTACTTCGAATTTTTAGAGGAAATCGAAGAAAGGATAAGACATATTTTATTGTATCTTATTTCTTCTAATTCTTGTTCTTCGCACTTGGTTCATTTAGAAACATAGCCTCTTCGTTGATTACTTTCTTTGCGGCTTCCCGCTTTGGCCCTTCTCACTTTTATTTCCAAACGACTAAAGCGGAAACCAGACACCATTCTCTCATCTTAAAATCTTTCAGGATATCTCATTGCTGTCTTCAGGTATCTTCGTAAATTTGAAGCAACCCTACTAGTGTAGGAATAAGGCCACCCTCTACCTAAAGCATCTCTTCCAAAGACTATGCTTTCTTGGACGGCTTCTATAGAAGTTTCGTTTAGTACATGCAATGCTGTTTCTTCTTTTTCCTGATGAATCATACATATGCTATCTGTTGTCAGACCCATGCAATGATCCAAGTAATTTTTAAGTCTACAGTAGCCAGTAAAGGAGCCCACAGATATTCTTATGGCCGCATTTCATTGAGAGTATTCCAGTCTAGAGGAGAGCTACTGGAGTTCTCCTCCATTTCTCCACATGTCGCTTCAGTTACCCAGTTTCTTCAGTTACCCACTAAGTTTACAAAACTTCCGAGAGAACCTCTTTTATTATACGGAAGCTATTTCTACTTAGGCTGTTGCAAGCTTTTCCGATCCATACCTGTTTAGATAAATTTTAGACTGCCTCAGAAGTGTGAGTGTTCTACAGGCCAGTGTTGTCTTGAGTCCTGCTCGTTTCTGAGCTCTACCTCTAAGACACTTTTCGCAAAACCTTTTTTTTCCTTGAAAGCTGTTTATCGCATATGTCGGAAAAATCGGTTGATCGAAAGTGGAAAAAATTACTGAACTTTTTTTTCAAGTACTTTCTCGATAAAGTTAACAAAGAGTTTCAAGTTTCAAGTCAAAGAAATCTGTCAATTATAATTACGTAAATTGCAGTCAGAGTGAATGATTATCGTTAAAGATTATCTCCGAAAAGATGAGAATCTTATTGTTTAATATCTCTGATACATTTATTTAAAAAAAATAAAGGCTTCAAAATAATTTTTTTTTCGCTGTAAAGAGGAAAAACTGTTAAATAAGTTGGAGCAGTTTATAAGAATAAAGAAATTGGTAATTTAGAGATAGTGTTTAGTGGGGGTTTCCCATTTTAGTTATTATATTTGAGATTATGATCGCATTTCCTACCTCCATATCGTCTTCTTACTTCACCATTTTCTTTTCTAGGAAAACTTTCATTTCCTAAACAGCTGTTACTACTGCTTGTCAGATTCCTTATCAAACATCTCCGTTATGTTATTTTATCTCTACTTTTTTTTTTAATTATAAAGTATTATAAATGGTTTCTCTTTTTATAGAAAAATCCCTACTTTCTCATTTTATCGTTTGTAAGGGAAAATACAAGTTTTAAGGAAAATGGTTTGTAAGTCCAATATGAGAGAAAGTAACAAGTCCCCAATAATGTATAGGTATGGGATTAGCATAGAGGTTGGGCGCTGAACTCCCTGTGCAAGGATCCAGAGTTCCAGTTCAATTGCTGCCCTTACATTTTCTTCTTACTCGGAGCCTTTACAGTGTTGTCTGTAACGAAAAAACACTGTTCGAAAGCTGGCAGTGCACTGAGAAAGCTCCGCACACCAATGATCATAAATGTTGACTACGTTATAAAATTAAAAAAATCTGATTTAAAACACTCACACAACTTTCTCTTAGTGCAGTTTACAAAATTGTAGTGGACAAATTTTATAGTTAGTATACCAAATTTAATGAAATTCGTCGGTATTTTTATGGAGAAAATCGGGAAAACTAGAAAAAATGCTCAGTAAGAATGCATTTCCGGTTTATTAATTTTCTTGAAACTCGGAATTTTGGCCATCTATTTATTTCTAATTAAGTTTGTTTATTTGGTAGAATTGTATAATCAACTAAGATAACACTTTAGTGGAAAACATAACACTACTCCTCCTCCAAAAATATCCTTAAATGAATTTTCTGAAGAATGTTTCAAATAAAAGTTGTACCTTCAAAGGTTGATCTTAAGACTTGTTAACTTTCAACATGTCTGTTGAGCTTACGATTTCCAGTATGAAGTTATGATGGTTGCTGTGATATTATATAAATGTATGTATATTGTAACGTTTTTCCCTCTAAACTAGCTATTGCAACTAGTTTTAAGTGGCAATAAACAGTTTCTACCAAGAAAAAAGAGTGACTGTCTAGTTGAAACTGGTTCGCCATTACATTGCAGAGACAGAGGAAGTAGTGCAAAGTTGAAGTACGCTGTCAGAACTTGTTACTGATATTGAAAGTCCTAGTCCAGCTTTTGCGTACACGATTAGTCTTGGCTTATCTCTTCTCCTTCTCTCATAAGGCATCAACTACTTGAGTATCCTTTCCCGAGGCATTTTTTCCCTTTCCTTCTTCTTGAGTATCCTTTCCCGAGACAGCAATTTTTTTTTTTTGAGGGAGGGTCAATGCACTGCAACCTTACGCTCTATTGTGCTACAGATGTGGCCATACCACTGCAATCTCTTTGCCTGCAGTGTTCTAAAATGGTAGTACTAGCTTTATAATTTCGCTGAAGGATAAATTTCTTGTTATCTCTTCGCCAACTTCTCTAGAAATCCCTCTCAGCTGCCACTAATTATTTTTGCTCCTAAGTATTTATAGAAATGTGTAAAGGATTACCGGCGGTCCAAAAATCATTTAGCAACCGCACTAATCTGTTCACAACTACAAGTCACATGAGACGAAACGCATCTCCCTACGACAAACTATTCAAATTCTCCACCTAGAGGAGTTTAGGATCCGCCTACCTCAATCCGAAGAAGATAGAGTCAAGCAGTAGGGGAATTTTCCACAAATATAAAATAACGGCAGTCTTCTAGAAAAGAAGTAGAAACTTCTACCATCAAGAAGGTGAAGGCGGTAGAAATTTCTACCATCACCAACACTCTGCCAGGTCAATCTGTCATTTCTATTCACGCTACCACTATCCAGATCAGTCTGTAAATACCTTCTGTTATAGTGTTCACTATAAATTTCAATATTTTATCTCAGTTTAATAAATCTATAAACAAATAAATAAACTGTACTAAAGTTAATGCAATCAAATCTATACATGAATATTATATTAATAATGTATGTTGTACATAGCTGTATGTTATACATTTATACAAGTGAATGTAACGTTTGATCAAAGCCAAAATACAGAGCGAAGCAATTGTTGCCTGAAGCGGGATCTGTACAACCGCTTTCCAGATTAACTATTACACAAGTGAAATCAGTGTTGGACAATGTAAAGTAAATTAGGCATATGTATGCTATATTATTGTACCGCATACAAACACCTGATCAAAACCAAACCAAATCATCAGTTATACAAATAATTCACTTATCTTTCATTTTTCGTCTCTCCTACTATCTCTCTCTGGTCTCTCTCTTACATATTGTTATGGAATAAACTCTAGTTTATTTAAAATTTTAATATATTATTCTAAAGAATTATCTATACAAATACAATATTATTTACAATCATTTGCACCTATTGTTCGAATGGTAAATGTTATTAAGCTTATATTATAATATTGTAACTGATTTATTAAAACGCACTTTTCGACTTTGCTAATTCAACGTTTTATTCTGAATTAGTTAACAACGTCTGCGGCTAAATATAACAAGAAATGTCCTTTTTTTACTGCTAATTGATATAATTTATATATAAATTGAAAACATTTCTTTAAGACTCATTTATCCATAATTAAATAACATACCTATCCAGACAGGTATTGAAAAGATTACATTGTAGTCCAGAAGTAATCGCCATTAATGTTTAATAAATACAAGATTTGTAATTTAACGTCGATTACCGAGAACACTCCCTCCCTCCCCCAAAATAACAAGTTCTCTAGAAAAATATTACAAATAAAAGTGAATGAAAGGGAGCTTCTAGCAATACTAGAGGATTTTTATAGATAGCCGTACCATACATTGTACCGAATTACAGTACGTACACCAGTCACATGCCGCTTACTTATTACTTTCTCTTACCAATATTAAGAAGAATAATTACCTAGTGTCATAGTTTCAAAATGAATTTTCACCGAAGGTACAGGTTTTGAGGTTCCTCGAATATTATTAATATAATTTTTTTTTTTTTGTAGCGAAATATCTGTATGTATTATTTGTAAATAAAGCAAAGAAAATTCGCAAAACACTAACTTGACATTCCACTTAGATACTACTTTCGTAACTGACACTAAGTTATCGGTCAAATTTCCATTCAGTGAAAGTACAACTTTGCACAAGTAATTTTTCAGATATTCACGATTTTTTTCAAAAAATGTCTTTAAACTTTGCATACTAACTACACACACACACACATATTGGCGCCTATTACCTTTACTGGAAATATTCTACCAGGAGAATTGCCTTTTGGAAAGTGCTGGGAGAAGCTGTAAAAATAAGCTTTCCTCTAAAGTGCCATTACAGTATAATATACAATTCTACAATCTTAAGAGTCAATTAAAAACTTAGCTAGAATTCCAATTTGTAAAAAAAAAATTAATTACCCCGGACCTGGCAACATTATAGAATAGATTAGTGAGGTTTTCGGAATTTTCTCGAGACTTAAGAGTATTTGAGACTTTGTTAAAAAAAAAAAAAAAAAAAATGATTATAGGAGTTCTGTTATATAAGCAGATTCTCCAGAATTCTCAGTGTTGTTGATAAGGCACTGTGATGGATGCAAGAAACTTGAAATAATATTAATTTTTAAATAAATCTAAATTATCAAGATATGTAACATACTCTTGCAAAAGGGCTAGCCAGGTATACAAGTCCAGTTACTGGTATACAAGAACAATTATGGCATTGTACTATCCCCTTCTCCTAACAGGGGAGGAATTGAAGAAACAAAGAGAAGAGATATTTTAGGATAGACGAGTGCTACAAATCAAGGTGAAAGCATCAGACCAGTATCCTATACCAGTATAAAGTTATAAGTTAAAACATAAGAGTTTGGCATTTAATCTAGATTAATTAATTGATTTATACTTAATCGCTGTGATATTATAAAGCTATTTAAATTCAGTTAGAAAATATATTTATTTTATAATCAGTGGTGCTTTCTTGATTATATTCTTATATTCTATCTCAAACAAACATACAAGCCCTTTTCGCTAAAACGCTCACGCCACATGCTACCTATACACACATCAAACATCCACACCATAACATTACAGCACCAATTGCTAAACTAAAGATAAATTCATTCTGAACTTTCTATTTACTGAGAAGAATTTGTACCTTCATCTCCGTTTAACATAATCAGAGCAATTAAATGTTGAGTAAATTTCCATTTATGAGCAAGTCAATTATAATACATGCAAAATAACGTTAAACTAGCTTCGAAAACCGCTCCAAAATTCAAAAGAAATTTGTAAACAGAAATTATACTTATATTTAATCATTATTTAACATATAATTGTATGTTGTCGAAATACTTAACAAATCAACACCTCATAGAAATATTGGTATAAGATAGAATTTGTTTAAAAGCAGATACTTTCGGGATAAAGAAATCATTACAAAAAAAAATTGTCACCCAAAAACTTATTACAATTGTGCATTTTAACCTATTTACCACTCCACTTCTTACAAGATGTACCAAAATGGCGCAATACAAAAAAAATGTTGACTTCAGCCAGTGGCTCATTCGAAACGTTGCAGAATCATGAGTCTTTATTGAGCACAAGACATTTCAGAATTATTAGTTTTGGAAAGAAAAATTGTTTAAAAATTTATGACCGCCTCATTTGCAGATGACACAGCTTTCCTTTCTTCCGCTCCAAAATCCGTCACCCATAACATCCAAAAATCACTTAAAGAAAATAGAATTATGGTGCAAACAATGGAAAATTAAAATTAATGAGAATAAAAGTACCAATGTAACGTTTACACTTCGCCGAGGAACTTGTCCTTCACTATATTATAATAACACTCCCATCCCTGTTGTAGACACCGTGAAATACCTAGGAAGGTACGTGGATAAAAGAGTCACATAAAACCCTCATACTATACTAAAACGACAGACAAGAGCGATACAGACTTCTTCTTAGACTACTAGACAAACGCTCCAAACTCTCATTAGACAACAAAGTACTTATATACAAAGCAATTTTACGACCAATTTGGACTTACAGGGTGGAAGTCTGGGGCTTAACCAAGCGAACCAATTCAAAAAAAAAAAAAGTCCCTCCAATCCAAAATACTCCCAAAATCCCGTTAAATGATCTTACACAACGACCTAAAAATCCCTTTCATCACAGCAATGATATCTTCCCGTAACAAAAAATTCCGTGAATCTCTCCTCCTTCATCCTAACCCACTCGTCCTACAATTGAACTCTTCTCACATTCCAGATAGACCTCCACGCCGACTGAAACGCCTGTGGCCGCAAGACTTACTTATTCAACAACAAACTGCCTAAGTAAACAATAAGGGACATTATTACTGAATAGTGCACATGTCCTTATTTCTTTTATCATTTTTGTATATATTGTATTATATATACAGTTGTAAATATCAATAAAAGTAGAAAAAATAAATAAATAAATAAATATGAACATTTCTTTTTTGGAAAATAAGTCATGACGAATAAAAAATCTAGTTCATGAAATAAAAAGTCGAATAGGTTGGAAGGGCCACTTTGGATAAAATGGGTGAAGAAAGAATGATTTGGATGGGATAGATTTGAAAGGAAAAGGAATACAGAGAAAGAGTGGAACTGATGACAAGCTGATTTGGAACGTGATCTGAGGAAGCTAGACGTGGTTTAAAAGTGGAGGGGGGGGAGTTTGTGCAGAGCTAGAGTTCAAGAGGCCAAAGGTCACACTGACCCGTAGAGTCTGGGAGAAGAAAGTAAAAAAGGAATTGCAAATTAATCAATGTGCATTTATCTATGTGGGAGGGGATAGTGTATTAAATGGCTGTTATGGACTGTTATGAGGGGAAGCATTTTGATTTTATTGTACTTTTTGATTATGACTTATTCGTTGCTCTTGTCTTTAAAACGTTAATATAACAAAAATAGGTTTTTTTCAAAACATTAGCCTCTTCTTTATACTTGACGAGAGGCTACATTAGTAACATACAATAAAAATGCCAACGTAGTCGTCCGAATAGTAGTAGGCTGTTTTTATTCACTTCATTTTCACAGATGAGTTGTTTTCATATATTTGAAAATATATTAGAGTGGAAATAAAATATACAAAGATGTCAAAGAAAGAAAACAAATTAGATATATTTCATTTAAATATTCTTCCATAGCGTGAAAAGTTAAAAAAAAAAAGCCAAATGAAACCCTTGCACGAATTTCCCTTCCCGCAGTTTGTAATTGTAGACAAATTCTCTTGAACCGTCTGATTTTAATAAATGTTAGTAGTCTTAAATAAAAAAATTTTTTTGTTGGAACCGCGCCAGTCTAGCTCCAAGAACTTCTAAAAAAAATCAATTTTCTCGCAAAAAAATTTACAAACAAAAGTGATCGGTCTCTGTATGTATAATTGTATACCAAGTTTAACGAAAGAAACCCTCCGATGTCTTCCGGAAGAAAATC
>JAAEAF010009242.1:0-26009 GCA_011037195.1 Triatoma infestans
GTGTGTGTGTGTATGTATGTGAACAGCATAGCTCTAAAACGAAAAACCGTAGAAAACTGAAACTTGATATTCCGTTTGGGTATCACCATGCGATCTGACTGTGCGTTATCTGTCAAAATTCCTCAACCGGAAGTTACCACTTTACAAGTTTTTTTTTTTTACTTTTTTGGGTTTTTCTCAAAAATAGCCCCGACGATTTTCTTGAAACTTCACATATAAACTAAACATTCAAAGATCTACAACTTTTATATAAAACATTTCTCTGGAAAAATTCATTTAAGGGCACTTTAGGAGAGGGGGTAGGGTTACAGTTTCCTCTAAAGTGGCATCATACTTGATTATACAACTCTATCATCCACATGAAATTTATTAGAAATAAATAGATGGCCAAAATTCCGAGTTTGATGGAAATCAGTAAACCGGAAGTGCGCTTTTACTGAATAGTTTCTTTCAGTTTTCGACAAATTTCATTAAATTTGGTGCACAAACTATAACCTGTGTCAATTATAATTTTGAGAACTGGAGTAAGAAAAAGGTGTGTTTTTTTTTTTAGAACAAATGCATGCTATCACTACTGCAGAGAGATGCTTGAGTGTTGCCAGCGACCCTCAATTGAACGACGTGGTTTGTACGCTTGAAACCATTGAAATATTAGACTGGTCGTTCTGCCTTTTATCTCTTTATTTATTGAATCATATCAGGGTTAGAAAGATCTGTACATTTTTAACTATTTATTTAAATATAATTATCAGAATAATAATACAGATCCACTGTTTTTTTCTAAGTATGGCTCCATCATTTTCGAAGCCATTTTTGAGTTCAGCCCCCCTTGTTCGTCCTTGACTTTTCTTTTTAGATAAAAATTTTCTTTCACCCGGCTTTCAATAGCTTCAGTAATGTAAAACCATTAATTGCAAAAAGAAAGCCGACACTTGAAGAAGTCAGAGGGCGCAAGATTTTTGTTGAACCTTGCGACACAGGAAAACCCTGCGGTTCAGGAGAAAATAATTCAAACTTCTAGCTATAATTTTCTGGCTCTGTTGTGAGATATGCAGCCTAGTATTTCTTGTCTGTAATAAAGCATTTTCTTTGTTCCCTAATGTTGAATTTTGTTCATCCATTATAGAGTGCAGGCTGGTTAATGACCAACTTAAAGTGTACTTTCAAGCTTCCAATCAGAATCATATCAGCGGGGCGTTATTATCGAATTTTTTATCTTTGGAATACCGAAAGAGTCACTTGCCCATGTCAGATTCACACAGATTTTGGTGATAGCATCATAAAATACACCTCTTTTTTTTTTTCATCTGAAATAAGTTTGATAAAACTAAAGTCATTTACACAAGCAAAATATTCGTAGGCCGGGGCCAAAGTGGAAACTTTTTATTTTTAAAAAAGTTTATTCGACGTTTCGGAACTGTTAAGGAAAAATGGAAAGTTAAAGTGTTTGGTTGTGGAGTAAGGTATGCTTCCTTACTCCTTACATAATTGAAGCGTACCTTACTCCACAAATAACCTCCTTCATCATTTAACTCTCCATTCTTCCCTTAACAGTTCCTGAGAAAGGACACCAAAGGAGTCCGAAACGTTAAATAAACTTTTTTTTTAAATAAAAAGTTTCTTCTTTGGCCCAGCTAACTAATTTTTTAGCTTGTGTAATTAACAAAGGCCAAACATAAACATATTGTTTACATTAAAGTCACTTAGGTTTTGAAGACGTATTCAGCATTCATATGGAAACACGTCCCCACAGCTATTTAATACCGGTCCCAAATTGTGAGAAGTGGTAGTGAAGTGTCCTTAAAAAAAAAAAAAAAAAAAAAAAAAAAAAATAAATTCCATCCTGTCCAAAATATCTGTTAGGTTCTGCCTATTTTTTGCATTATAAACTTTGTTGCATGTGTTGATTAATTTTGACGTAAAAGAGCATTTTGGAGGCATAGATTTGGTTAAAATAATGTTGTTCTTATTCCTTTTATAAATATGGAAAGCCAGGTTAGTTTATTAATGTTTTATTATTAGTTTACTAGTGAATAACAACTTTTTCTAACAACTAGTGAATGTAGCATTAAAATATTTACCAAAATAAACTGTTCAAAAATGTTCAAAATTGATATAAAAATAAATGACGATCATTCCTGTGTTTCAAATAAAGTGAGTGACAAATCTAAAGGTGAAATGATACAAAAGCATTCATTGTTGTAGTTTCACAACAGAATCAAAAGCTTGAATATCAGTTTGAGAAACAGAATTCACTACTATTTTAGTCACCATCATTCTACTACATTCATAAAGGTTTCAAACGTTTTCATATAAAAGTGGTGGGAGATATCTGTCATTTGTCTTGAAATGGTTGTTCAAACTGGGAATGTGAAAGAAAAAATTAAATTCTTCCACTAAAAGAAGTGTAGTATATTTATTTTAGGATATAAAAAATCTTTTAGAAAACTAAATTTTCTATTCTCCTGTTCTCTGCTACTATTAACAACTTTTTGGCTGTAATATTCAAAATGATTACATTATAACTGACACCATTAAAAAGTTCCCATTAACATTTGAAAACTATCATCTCAAATTCCTCGGAAACCAGAAAAATCACTCTGCCTGGAAAAAATATTTTAAATAAAAATTATTGTTATATATGTGTGTTAATATTTGTCTGCGCGGTAGACACCCAAGGCGAGATGGCGAGTAGCGGGAAAAACACACAAAAAAAAAATGAATAATAATGTCAAACAATGAAAACGAGACTTACCCTTTGGTGACGGTGAGTGATGAATCGAAGAAGGGTTGATGAGGCGAAGGGCGGATGAGAAAGGAAGAGGTGTGTGTGTGTGTGTGTGTGTGTGGTGCGTGGGTGGCGAAAGAAAGGAACTCAGGTGAGCGGAAAGGGATTGGAATGCTCCTTTAGAAGCGGATGACGCTACTACTGTTGAAGCGGCTGATGGTGTTTGCAACAGCCCAAGCGCGGAAGGTGAGTGATTCTGAAGATGATGGCGAAGAAAGACGAGTCTTGTGTCTCAAGGAGGTAATGAATATTAATTTGAAGGCGAAAAAATGTAAAGGCGAACTCACAATACTTTCACTCACTAAAGAAGCGGTAACTACGAACGAAGTTGTGTTGGCGAGAGATATAGAAGGTAAGTGACGAAATTTTTATAGAAAGAAAACTTTTAAGAGTGTGGGAAAATAAAAGTAAGGCGCGAACCAGGAGAGATAAAAGTGGCCGACAATCCCACCACCAAGAGAGAGAGGTAAAAGGCGGGAAGGCGAGGGAAATATGCGGGCAATGAAGTAACAATTTAGAAATAGCGAGCCAAAGTTAATCTCTCAAAGGTACCGCGACCTAACAATATTAATATATGAAGTTTAAAGATAATCGTTTGAACCATTTTCGAAAAAATCACGAATACTGAAAGAAAGAAATCAGTAAATTCTTATTTCCGGATTGTATCGAAACCCTTATTGTCACTTGCGATGATGATACCTAAATGGAATATCAAGTTTCAGCTACCTGAGACTTTTTTCTTTATATGATATTTAGTTCACACACACAGATTATTCGCTGAAAACATTATTTTGTTCGTACTCAAGGGAGCTCAAAAAGTGTATTTCTGGTTGAAAATTCGAAAATTTGTTAAGATCGCGACGCTTCCATCTTACCAGGAGTAAAGAGAAATAACAAAAATCTGGGGTAAAACACTCTAATTCTTACCAAATGTTTTACAGAAATATAAAGAGACAGACTGGCTGAGTAATAAGAGGGTAGAAGATAGGTTGCCGACTTGTACTGTTGTAAACTGTAGTAAACTCGACTGCATTGCTGTCGTTCTATTATACGAATCAAGTTGTGGAATGGAAGAGACCGCGGAACACATTCTTTTGTCTTGCGGCATGTACGAAGATCTGAGAGCCACTATGTGGCGCAAAGTGGGCTTTCACCTCAGCCTGAGAAACGATTCTCTTCCTTTGTTATTGGAGAATGGCCTATGAGGCCTTAAGGGAGTTTGCGGTCGAGGCGTTTGAGCGCCGATTGTCTTGGGGCCTTGTAAGGCGGAGCTAGGGCAGGTTGGAAGGATTGCTTTGGGTGAGTTATTTTTATTTATTTATTTTATTCTTTTTATTTTATTTTTATTTTATTTTATTTTGTTTATATTTTTTATTTTTTTTGGAGTTTTCCCTTGTTGTATTGTTTGGGCAATTGCTAGTTCTTGTTAGGATATACGTTTTGGGATGTATGGTATGGATGGGTTATACGTTATGGGTATGTGCGAGGCTTTGAGTGGATGTATTTGTTGCGTGGTTGTGTGTGAGTGGTTGCTGAAAGTTTTTATTCATTTTATTCTTGTGGCTCTTTTGTTGGTGTTGTGTTTGTTGTTGTTATTGTTGTTTCTTTTTGGATCTGTGGCTTGTTGTTGGGTACTCCTGGGGCTCTGCTGTTGTTTTGTTTAGATGTTTTAGGTTCCTTTGGATAGCGTGTTTCCGCGCTGCCTACTTGGGTTGGTGAAGGAGGGAGGGAGGGCGTTAATTTTCTTTAGCTCTTTTCCTCCTTCTCTTTCTGAAGTCGATGGCTTCTCTGGGCGGGTGTGAGCGAAAGCTCAGGGACCGCCCGAATGGTGTGGGATAAAAAAAAAAAAAAAATACGAATCAAACAATCCCTCTTCAAACTTGATGTATCAAGTAAAATTACAAAAAGCTACAACTTTTATTTGAAACATTTCTCCGTAAACATTCGGAGCCCTTTAAGAGCACTTTTGGGGAAGTGATGGGGTTATTTTTTTCTCGAATGAGCTATCATCATTGTTGATTATACAGTTCTACCATCCAAACAAAATTAATTAGAAATAAATAGATTGCCAAAATATCCAATTTCAAGAAAATTATTAAACCGAATCGCCGGGCGCCAATGACCTTAGATCTTGACGCGCTTTAAAATTAAAAACAAGAAAAAAAGTTATCGCTTGTTAGTTAACAAGTGATAAAATAAAAAAGATATCAAACCATATAAATTGAGAAAGGGAGAACTAACAAGAAGTTTTATCAAGAAATGTATAAATAAGAATGGAGATTTGAGTACATGTTAAATTCTCTTGACTAAAACAATGGAGATAAATTTGCATTTTCATAAGATGTAGAAACAATAGTTTATGGACATAGAGACAACACAATACCACTAGCGGCAGTAGGCATTAGAAGGAGGCTAGATGGGTGAATAGAGATGGTCAATTCTTATTTATATACAGTGAAGAGATTGTAGTAAGAACATACAACAAACAATAACTGAAATCAAATGGGACTGAATATTAATAAACTCATGTGGCATTTTAATTAGAATGTAATTTAAATTGCATGAGTTTCATTAATACAAAATATTACTAGAACAATAAGCAATAAGATGGAATAAACCTATCTTCTTGACAACATACTTACAGAAGTGTGTGATGATATTCACTACCACTAACTGTGGCTGCACTTTGGCTTATAATACCTACTTCGTATTCTTATTGTATTAATGACAAAATTTCTTCAAAAATGTGCAAATAGAAAAGAAAACTTAAACATGCTTATGAACTTATATTCACTTATTTGATGAAAAATCGCATGTTTAATCAAGGTCTATATAATTTCACAGCACATAAATCTGAAACTTTGGTTTCTTATCTTTCAACAGTGCAAAACATGTAGACAATATAAATTTTGCCTCAATTAATGAAAATTGTGTAAAAGTATATTTAAAGCTTACTTATCAATACTGAGTTCTTGTTTTGATTCATTTTATGTGAAACGAAAATACAAGCTTATTAAAGCTAGTACTTTCAGTGCCATTAATTTCTATTTAAAAAACGAATTTAGAAAGTAATTCAAATTGATAGAATTAAAAAAATAAATAAAATAAATAAATAAATGACAAGATTTTAAACATTTCAATAAAATAATAATAAAAATAAAAATTTCGAATTAATATTATTTTCTAAATTAAAGTTTAAAATATCAAGTTAGTTTATTTATTGATTTGTTGATTCAATGGAGGTTTGTTATGTATTCATGCAAATTAATCAATATTTTGCCATCGATACATTTACATTCTTCAAATTTATTGTTTTTTTTTTTGTTTTTTTTTATAAATGTTGTAAACTTTCTTTGAATGTTGGATTTATTAATGACTAGCTTAGATTTGTTTACTTGTATAATATAAACTGATTTATTTACACAACTATTGATTTGTTTAGTAGATTATATATATATATATATAAACAATTTTCAGGACTATAAACAGAACCGTACAAATTAATTTACTCTTTCGTTCTTACTTTTTTTCCCTCTCTTACTTTATAAGAGGAGGACACAAATTTTCCATATTGAGTAATACATATTTTAAGGTCCTTGAGTACAGAAAAAGATGTTTTTAGAATGGTGTCTGTGTATGAACAGAATATCTCACATTCCGTTTAGGCACCACCACCGCATCTGAAATTAAGGTTTTGGTCACAGTTGACTTTTTTAACGACTTTAATTTTTCCCCCCTTTTTCGTGATTTTCTTAAAAATGCCTCCAAAGATTTTCTTTGAACTTTCTCTACTATGCTTTTCAGTTTTATTTAGAGCATTTTTCCAGGATTTGGGAGAAAGCAGCAACATTGAGATTTCCTTTAAAGTACCATTTCATTGCAATGTATGGTTATATCATTTATTAGATAGAGGTCTATTTAATAAATTAAAGTAATTTTTCCCTTTTCTTCAGGCTGGCTTTACTCTAACCATCGATCAGGTCGGAACGGGCAAACTTATTTTACTATATTTTACTCATATTAATACAGAAAACAAAATCCAAGGAATCACTAGAGTTAAATATGCTTACTCTTCCATCTTTATATATCTATAAATTGGCAGTGTGGGTGTTTAAAAACAAAAATGATTTTTTTGCCACTAAAAATATTAGCCCCTACGAAACAAGAAGCAAATGTTTAGTTTGTCCACCATTTACGAGGTATACTACACTTCGGAATTCCTAAATCTCCATGGGTATAAAAATTTTTAAAATGATTCCGTCATCTATTGGTGAACGCTTAAATTTAAAAGATTTTAAAAAGAAATTGAAAGACTATTTATTAAGTAAATGTATATACTCACTAGATGAATTTTTAACAAAATTATAAAAAATAAAATAATAACTGTAATAATATAAAATTATTTCCACAATTTTTGCCATTCTCAGTTTTTATAATATTAGATTGGCGGCTTATAATCTATATATAGTGTGTGTTTGCTAATATAATAATTGTTGACAGTTATTTTAATTTTATGAACTTTTTTTATATATTATGTAATATTTATTGTGACCAGCCTTGTATGCATTTATATGTACAAATAATTTGAAGGTAATAAAATTATATATCTATAATCTATATTATCTATCTATCAATCAGACCACAATGCAGCTGAGCTTCGCGGTCCCCAGCTCTAACCACTGTAATATATTGTGAATGATGTGTGTTGTATGTAGTGTTTTTATGTATGCTGTGTTGTAATCTATACAGTAGTGTGTAGCACCGGCGTTGTTGAATATGTTGGTGCAGGGAGAGAAAGAGTTATTAAGATAAGTAATAAGTTACCACTAGTTTAAAATAAGCATTATTATCTCTAAATGAATTTACGATACTTTATAATATTACGTAATAATGATGTTATAAATACTCAAAAACACTTTCTGTAGCTAGATTGATTTTAAATTCTAATGTTCTCGTAACACTTATTACTGGTTCTGAGATGAATGACTCAATTATGCTAGCTTTAATTCCTAAATACGACTCATTAAACAATACTGATGATATATCTGGAGGGAGTTTTAGAACGGCCTCTCTAACGGTTTCTTTTTTTTTTACCTGCCCTTTTGTCTTGGATATCATTGAACTTAGTTGAATATAGTCTCTAATAGATTCTAAATTAATTTCACTGCTCTAAATTATATTGGAAAATATTGTTAAAATCACTATACTTCCATTTTCCAAAAACTAACATATCATAGCATGTAAAGATATATTAAATGTATTGGTAGAATTCAAAATTTAATGAAAATTACTGCATAAAATATGCACCTTTGTAGTACAGGTTTTCGACCTTTTTTTTGGGATTAGTTTTAAAACGGCTACGCTACAACGATATATTTTAAACTTGGGTTACTATTTGCATAACTCTACACTCTGGGAATTCTGCAAAAATAATTTTTTTTTTTTTTCGAATACTATTAGAATAGAAAGATTGGGCTTCTCTCTCTATGCCGATAGGCTCTAAGATCTCTATGTCGAGTGAATCTTTTATATAAATAAGCTTTCTATATAATCCTTGATTTATCTCTTGGCCTTTATTATCTGCCGTAGAATCAAGTTAAAAGCAGCCAGCTTGTCATTTTAATAAATTTTTATCCATGAAACCGAGTTGGTAAACCTTGGGGGGGCAACCAACTTTCTTCACTAAATCTTTTTTATTTCTCTGATTTCTAATGTCTTCTACATTTCTTTAAAAATGTTCTGTTCATTACTTTCCAGTTCTCCATTTTCTTCTGAATAAAATATGAAATAATTAATGAATATTTCGTCTATGGAAAAACTGTCACAGTATTGTAGTAGCAGCTATCTCGAAATGTTTTAAATAAAAACTTCGTGAAAACTTTTAGAACCTTCTTTAGTTTATTTCCCCCCCCCCTTTTCTCTGTTTGAATACATTGATTAAGATTTTTCTTTCAGAGTTTCCACTGTGTCCTTACGTGCATTATCATAAGAAAAAACTTTTTGTTTTATCGGAGAATTTTCCAAAATACTATTCAATATTATTTCTTTCTTTATATAACAATTGTTGTGGTTTTTCTCAAGATCTTAAAATATTTTTTCGATTTCCAAGTGAACAATTTACAAAATATTAATATGGTGTTTTTTTTTTTTTATGTTCGTTGATCGAAAAAGTGATCTCGAGGATGTAATACTTTTTTCAAAATTTCTATTTCTATTAGTCATAAAATCTCTATTAGTATTCAGACTGTTTCCAATTTAGACGATACGGTTCAGTGAAGATGAGAGCCGGTGCAAAGATGAGAGTTCCACGATATTAGATAAAGGCCCAAACTTCCAGTATTGAGCGTTACTTTGGTCCGCTTACCTACCATCTTGAATTGGAGATCATTTGATGTATAAATGTAAGATATTTATGTGAAAGTACCTTCAATTCGCCTAATCCACGATAGTTGGAAACCACAATCGATAGTTAGCAGTAAAACTTGCCTGTTAATAAGATTGCATTACATCGTTGTTGTTTTTTTTCTTTCTCTTATTCCTAGTAAGAGGAAGTATTGTAATCGTGCCAAATTTTCAATATCGAGTTTTCACCGAAAATATCCGTTTTGAGGTCCTCTGAGTCCAAAAAAGTGGTTTTTAGCAAATGGTCTGTGTGTGTGTGTGTGTTTGTGTGTATGTGAACAGCATAGCTCAAAAAACGAAAAATCGTAGAAAGTCCAAATTGAATATTCCGTTTAGGTATCACCATGGATCTGAAATAGGTCAGCGGTCAAAATTGCTCAACCGGAAGTACCACTTTACTAAATGTTTTTTTTCACTTTTTTGCATTTTTTCCAAAATGGCTCCAACGATTTTCTTTAAACTTTGTATATCAACTACACATACAAAGATCTACAATTTTTATTTGAAATATTTTTCCGGGATTACATTTAAGGGCACTTTTAGGGGTGGGGTGGTGGGTGGGTTGTCCACTAAATTGCTATTTCAGTTTATCACACAATTCTATCAGCCAAATAATATTAATTAGAATTTAATGTGTTGTTGAAATTCTGAATTTGAAAAAATTCGGATGACCGGAAGTGTGTTTTTACTGAAATGAATTTTTCAGTTTTCTGGTATTTTCTCGAAAACGGCTCCAACGATTTTCTTTAAACTAGCAATGTGAACTACACATATGGAGAGCTACAACTTTTATTTGAAACATTTCTCCAGGTAGAGTCGTTTAATGGGGGCTTTTGGGGGATTGGGTGGGGTTATGTTTTTGTCTAATGTGCTATCGTAGTTGATTATACAATTCTACCATCCAAACAAAATTAATTAGAAATAAATAGAAATAAACTCGGCAAAAATTCCTAGTTTCAAGAAAATTAGTAAACCAGAAGTGCGCTTTTACTTTTCCGTTTTCGACGAACTCACTCCAACGAATTTCATCAAATTTGGTACACAGACCATAAAATTTGTCAATTAGGTACAATATTGAAAACTGGAGTAAGAAATTGTGTGAGTGTTTCACACCAGATTTTTTTGTTTTTTTTACATGTATGACTATTAAATTTACATCAATTTAATAATAATAATTATAACAATATATATTTTTTTTTCAGGATTTTCCCCAAATTCTGAGGTTTTCCTCGCCAAACTACTTCATATGCAGTCAAAACTGTAAAATTTAGGAATTAAAAATATGTTCTCCATTTCTCTCTGTCTAAAGCATCTTCCTCCGTCAATCCATATCCTGCCATATCTTCGTCGACAGCTTTTTTCCATGCAAGTCTTGATCGCCCTCTCTTTCTTCTTCTTTCCGGTTCCCATCCCAAAATTTTCTTTGGCAATTTTTCATCCTGCATTCTCCTTACATGTTGGTACCATCGTAATCTTCTTTCAGCAATGCATTCCAACACCGTCTTCTTGGTGTCCATTATTTCCCGAATATCTTCGTTTCTGACTCTCTCCCGTCCAGACTTTCTCGCCGCCCGACGCCAGAAATCCATTTCGGTAGACAGTAGCTTCCTTTTTTTCTTGAGAGCCAAGAGTCCATGTTTCGTCCCACAAAGAATTATATTCTGTACTATGGTACTATATATAGGCTTCTTCGTTCCCTTTAATATATTATTACTCCATAAAACGGAGTAATCAGCATGCTGATGACTTTCCGTCCTTCTATTACCCTTTTATTAATTTCTTTTTTTGAAGAACCATTCGATTGCAGAATTGAACCCAGATATTTGAAGTGGTCCACCGTTTTTATTTCAACCCCGTTGAGGGTAAGAGAGTAAGAGGATCCGTAGACATATGCTCATTCGTTTTAGGGGTTTACCTTAAGCCCCCATTTCCCGAGTTCTTCAATTAATCTGGTGCACATAAATGCTGAGTCTTCTGTATCTTGGGCGATGAGCACTTGGTCGTCAGCAAAAATTAGAGTATGGAGAAATGTTCCTTCATCCATTTTTAAACCCATCTTGCCGCATTTCCGTGACCAGTGTCGAAGGCTTACGTTCAAGAAAATCTTAAAAAGAGTGAGGGACCCACTGCATCCATTATAACAATATATGCGAGCAAAAAATATTTCAATAATGTTTAAGTAACTAAACAATAAATTCAGGGGAATCGTTAGGGAATAATTATGGATAAAGTTGGAAAAGGTAATGAAATCAAGCTAGAAATTCGCAAAAGATGGACAGAATAGTTTCAATTCAAGCGTAGGAAGCTCTACGTACTATCTAGCTCCAAGCGCAAATTCAACTGCACATTACCTCCTCTACATGCCCACTGAATATGTTGGCTGTTATAATACATGGATACAGGGAGCCAATCTTCGCCTTAGATGTTGTCCGTAGCTCTCACTAAAAGGTAGGAAAAACTGGGATAAAAAGCCGGAAATCAGGAGCGGTTTATCAGAAATCAAAGGGTAAACAAGTCTTGAGACTAACCTGAAAGGTTTGCCAAGCTAGCCGCTACTCTAGCTAGGCTACCGTTAGATCCAGCAAAAGTTTTGATAGACTAATCACATCATTCTTTATAAGACTTTTTGTCAGCCAATACCATCACTCCACTTCTTGCCACCAAAATCATCACCCATCGCTCGGTTGCTCTACCCTCGGTTTCTTAAGGAATTATTTGAACAGACTATCCCAAAATAAATGAAAATTTAATTAATTCAGCTTCTTAAAACTCTACACTTTTATTGTTAATGGACATTTAATCATATTGCAATTAAAACATTAATTAAATTGCAGAATGTAAAACCGAGCTTATATACGTATTTGACAGTTATTTTAGTTTTAGTAGATTGATTTTTCTGTAAAATTCCGTGTTTTGGCCGAATTAAAGAGGAATATCAAATTTGATATCAGTCTGTACATTTCTGTTTTGCTTCAAGTAAAATTGGACAGGTTTCCATTTAATAATTTACCCATAAATGTTGGAGAACATATATTATTGTTTGATATTTATATTATTGTTTGATATTATTTATCCGTTCAATCTTTTTCTAACAAATTGAATTTACAAGTTGAATTTATTTATAATTTGCTACATAGGCTAATGTTTGAACCAACTTTGAAATCGATTATTACAACTTTGGATCTTTTTCAAAATTTAAATGATTTCTATGTTTGAAGTGCATAAATATTTAAGCCACAACAAAATCTAATGAGTTTTCTTCGTTAATTAGTATTCTGTTCCTTTGGGGGATAAATAAATAATGATAATAAACTTCCATAATTTTAAACTTAGTTTATTATAAATAAGTAATAAATAGGGTTATTGTGTACAAAATATGGTTGGTGACAGGGTTAACTTGAAAGTATACTAGTATAAGTACCATGGCAACAATATCGACGCCTCTTTGATCATTGGTGCGTCCTTTTTAGCACTAGCATTGCACGCTAAATCTCCACCCTCTTTGCTTTTCCTTTGTATCTGTGCTGTTGTGAATGTATAAGAGACGTCAATATTTATATGGTGTATATTGCATTTTTCTCTTTAGACTTTAGAGAATTAGTTGGTAAAAAAAAAAAAGTAAATCCGTTGTGAAACACTCACTCGACTTTCTGTTACTGCAGTTGCATAGATATTAATGACTAACTTTATTCCGGAAGAATAATTTTTACTCAATGCTAGTAGTCTTCACATTTTTTGAGACAGCATGACCTTCCAGCCATCCATGACCTCTCTGAAATCATTTTACTATACCAAGTTTAATGAAACCTGTTTTTGTTTTTATGGGGAAAATTTCAGAAAACTGTGCAGACTGTTCTATAAAGACACACTTTTGGTATCAACCTATTTTATTAACTCGGAATTTTGGCAGCATACTTTATTATCACTAATATTGTACCGCGACCTGAAAGTTCTATTGTGCTCCCCGGAGCCTTCCAGTGCAGAAGCCGGCCTTCATGCAGTGTTTTCTAGCTGCAGACAATACTTCTCATCACCGGACAGTGAGTTGTAGATGTAGGGGTTTTGGGTGAACCCCCACCACTCATCCACTCTAGCGGAGAGAAACAGCCCCTCTCGCACCCCAGAGGAGAGGCTAGGCCAGTGTATATATATATATATATATGAGAGATAGACAGTCAGGGATCATTCGGTTGAATTCAGTTTTACACATCAGATATCATTCTGTGAATTCAGTTTTACACATCAGTTTAACTTCACTCCGTACATATAACTTTAGCCACGTCAGTCTGTCAGTTCAGTTCAGTTCAGTTCTGTTCTAAACTCTACAGTGTAAAGTCCTTGACAGTCAGTCAAATTATATATCTTTACCAAATCTTAAGGCGTTATTTATCACTCATCATCGACAACCAACATCTCCTCACAACACCCTTACATTGTGATGATGTAGGGGTTTTGGGTGAACCCCCACCACTCATCCACTCTAGCGGAGAGAAACAACCCCTCTCGCACAGAGAGGAGAGGCTCGGCCAGTGTAGATATATATATGAGAGATAGACAGTCAGAAATCATTCTGGGAATTCAGTTTTACACATCATTATCAATTTTCAGTTTAACATCACTCCGTACATATCATTTTAGCCACACGTCAGTCTGTCAGTTCAGTTCAGTTCTAAACTCTACAGTGTAAAGTCCTTGGCAGCCAGTCATATACATATACATCAAATTATATATCTTAACCAAATCTTAAGGTGTTATTTATCACTCATCATCGACAACCAACATTTCCTCACAACACCCTTACATAGAGATTCCTAGGAAAAGAAAATCTAAGGGCACATGCTGGATAAAAACCCGGAACTTCCGGTTGCTAGTCCAGCGCGCTACCACTGAGCTAACCCCCTTCCTTCTCCCTTGGCCTTCGCCAGTTAATTAGGGACGGAGACCCTAGTTTGTGTACTGTGTTTGTTATTGTCTGTAAAGTGTAGAGTGTATGTAGTTAAGTGTATGTGTACTGTTCTGTTGAAGTGCATGGAGTTGAGCTGTGGTAATCCGTCGGGTCACTACTTCCCAAGTAACTGCATGCAACTGATACCCCTTGCGGGCTCACTAATTAATATTCTATATATCTATATAATATATATATATAAATTTAAAAAAGCACCCTGGTTTATCAGGAACACTTGATATTGCAGACATACACACACACACACATGACTAAATTAACAGACAGCTTCTTCTTAACACTTAACACATTACCAACAACATTACACTCCCACATAGGCGAGCCTACCTCATTAAGAAGGCTGAAACTCCGACTTTATCAAGACCTCTATCAAGTTTTTCCTCTTCTGTTTACCACTATGAGTAAAGCTCTCTGTGAGCTGGCCCATATATTTTGATTGTACATAAAATATATAATATTAATTTTCTTTATCTTTATATTATTAATTTTCTATACGAGTCTATTATAATAATTAATATAGCACTTTAGAGAAAAGCATACCCCCACAAAGCCTCCAACCTAAATAAATTTTCTCGGAGAAATGTTTCAAATAAAAGTTGTAACTCTTTATATGTGTAGTTGATATACTTTAAAAACAAAAAAAATCGTTGGAGCCATTTTCTAGAAAATTACAAAAAGGTAAAAAATCCAATCGGTAAAAGTGATATATTTGGTTGACCGATTTTAATCAAAGCTTTATTGTCCGGGTCCTAAATATCAAGTTTGAACTTTTTGCGATTTTCCATTTTTTTGAGTAATGCTGAACACCACATACGCATACACAGACCAGTTTATAAAACATTTTTTTCTGATTCAGGAGACCTCGAAACGTGTATATCAATATCGGAAACGTGCGATATCGAAAATTTTCATTTAGCACTAAGTAAAAGTAAAAATAATTAATTTAATCAGATTTGATTAAAACTAAAAACTAAATTAGTTTGATTAAAATGCAAACTTTTTGTTGATTAAATATTTATTTGATAGATGCCCAACTGTGATGCTAAACTACCTTAAGATACTAAGAAACTGCTTAGCAGTGGCACATATTAAAAATTTATGAAGTAAATAAACGGTGCCACATTCCCTGGTTAAAATTATGTTTGTCCTGGCTAATATTAAGCAACTTATCCCCCATAGACTGGAAGATCTCAATTCTCTATCCAGTAACCAGATGGGGTAGCAACTATCTGTGTGGCTGACGTCAAATGTCATTTCTCTCTAGAGACAGTTCACCATTTACTTTTTTTACCGGTCCAAATGTTGATATACAAGTAATATCTCAAAATGTATGGCACAGATTTAGCAACTTGAACTAGAGCAAAATCTAGAACTATCCCATAGCAACGGGCCATACTGTAATTATACCCTTTAGTCGGTCCTAGAGAATTACACATTGTTTGCTCTAAGACAGGGCTTTTAAGAGTGGGAGCCATAAACAAACGATAACAATAAAATGAAATTTCCTTAGATTCTTTTATAAACAGTTAAATATATAAAAAAAACAACTGAAAACAAAATAAAACATACAGACCAATTAAGAATTAATAGACACTTTATTCTTAACTAGCAATTTTTCACTCATAGTTCAAGAAATAATCAAATATTGCTCCAAAAATTGATTTTGTTATGTAACTCTCTAGAGACACAGTCCTCTCTTTGAATTATGGGAATTATTTTTATTTCTTGATATTACTGTTTTTATAATTCTTTGATTTATTTATTTTTTTTTTTTTCATTATAAAAATTAATTGACATATATAAAATAAGTAGATAATTTAAAATAAATTTTTTACTTTATCATCTTAACGTTATATTTAAAAATTTTTAATTTCTTCAGTTGATGGGCAGTGTTGTCTGTAAAGAGAGAACACTGCCCGAAGGCCGGTAGTGGACTGATGAGAAGGCTTCGGGGGCCACAATAAATCTTTCAAGTCGTAGTGCATATTCCCTTAAAAAAAAACAAAAAAAAACATAAAAATTGCTTCTTTAAATTCAAAACCTTATTAAAAGCAAAATCGCTGGGATTTCGTATAAATTTTTTAACAAAGATAATGTTTGCAATTAATAAAATACAAGCAATATTCATCGTATAGTATTCTGAGAGTCCTTCCAGTCATAGAGTCATCCACAAGGATGTCCCTAGTCATGGAATCTTCTTCTTAAAAGAGCTAGGACGCCAAAAAGTCTGGGAACCACTGCTCTAGGGAACCGAGTGTTTTTAACTGAGCACACTGATTGCCAACTATCGGCCAGATTTATTGTGAAAAATGTTGAAAAATAAAAAAAGGAGCCGGATATTATTCGTAATAATCGACGATTCTTGTTTCCTTGTTTGGTTTGCTAAGTTTGAATTCAATGTATTCTTTATCTTTGATCAATTGTATTTCCTTTTTCTTTTCTTTTTTTTATTAAAATCAAAACCTTTATGGTTTATTTTAAGTTTTAATGTTTAAGTAAAAGGGATTTTTCTTTATTCTTTTTAATCGTAAATTATATTTCTTCTTTCGCTTTTTCCCACCATTTTCTACTTTGATTGTATTTAATATTAAAGTTCTATTTTTATTTTTCCAAAAAAGAAAAACTGAAATAATTACTTTTCTTTATTATATTTTCCTTTTTTGATCTTATCTTTGAGGTTTTTTTTTTCTTTAAATAATAAAATCTTTTCAAGAAATAAAGAGTAATATATATATTATATTAGAGCCTTATTAGAAGGAGCCTGCACGTGCTGAATTTGGAAGGAGCCTGCACGTGCTGAATTTGGAAGGAGCCTGCACGTGCAGGCGATATTGGTCAGAATTATGCAAGATAAGGTTTGGTTATGTTTGGTGTTGTGTTATTATATGTATGTTGAGCGAGAGGCTGGAAGCTACGGTACCTTGACCAATGTGTAACATTTACAGCTACCCCCCCCTCCCCTGGCCACTTTAATGTAAAATAAGGTGTGGTCATTCGTCTTCTAATATTTGGTACAATCATACACACATTCTTGGTTAATTTAGTGAACTTATTATACTACTACCTCTAGTATATAATTTGTTCACTAATCTAAAAAATTTATTGCATAGCTATATTTTATTTATCTATTCGACTAATATAATTTATAATTTATTGCTTACTTTTTTTAATATAGTATTTATCTTTTATTTCTTCATTTGTTTTTTTTTTTTGAATCAGTATTTCTAAAAAATTATTACTTTCATTGAAAAAATGGTATTAAAATCGTTAGGCCTTAAAATTTCAATGAGATGTTTGTACGGCAATGGCCAGAGAAGTTTTTAAAGAAAAAGAATTCTTTGTTGCTCTACGTTTCGAGTACCATTGTTGCCCTTCTTCAGGAGCTCTTTAGGTAGGAGTGGAGTAGACATTGAGAACGTTGAGACTGAAATGAAAAAAAATCATTTCATTTATTTCATTTCATTTCAAAATCATTTTTTTCATTTCAGTGGCTCAACGTTTTTCAACGTCTACTTCACTCCTACCCTAAAGAGGTCCTGAAGGAGGGGCACCAATGGTACCCCGAAACGTAGAGCAACAAAGAATTCTTTTCCTTTAAAAACTCCTCTGGCCATTGCCGTACAAACATCTCATTGTAATTATTACTTCTTATAAGAGAAAGTAAAATGATCGCATATAATTTTCTATATAGAGTTTTTCCCGAGAATTACAATTTTTAATGTTCCTTAGTACAAAAAAAAAAAAAAAATGTTTTTAGCGAAGTGTGTGTGCGTGTGTGTGTGTGTGTGTGTGTGTGTGTTTGTTTGTTTTAACAAATATCTCAAAAACGAAATATATCGCAGGTTGCTCAAACTTGGTATTCTATGTAGGTATCATTATCGCATCTAACACGAAGGTTTCGGACAAAATCCGTGAACCGGAAATTCAACTTTACTGAATTTTTTGTTTTTTTCGCGATTTTCTCGAAAACGGTTCTCAAACACTTTTCCTATATATATTACCTAAACATATTTTTTGAAGCATTGTTCTGGAAAAATTGATTTTTGGGGGGAGGGATTTTGAGGGAAAAGTAGCGTTATGCGTTCCTCTAAACTACCACCTCTTCAGTATATTTTATGGTTTCTTCTACCACCTAATAATATTAATATACTATATTGGAGTAGTAATCCGTAATTAGGTTTACCTGCTATTGCTAATGTAATAACCTCTAAAAGGTATAAAATAAATCAAAGAAAATTTGTAAATGACAAGAGAACTGCTAATGCAAAAGGAGCTGCTGGCTACGATGAACTCCATACAATAAGACCCTTGATAAATAAACTACAACATAATTTCTCAAAAAACTATGTTCCTTCCAAAAATTTATCAATTGACGAAGCCATGATTTCCATTCAAAGGGCGCTCTTCGTTTTTGCAATAAATGCTTCCAGAAGCCCATCAAAAGAGGTTACAAAGTGTTGCGGACAGTAGAATGTTTTTTTTTTGTTTTTTTTTATTAAATTTTGAAGTTTATGCAGGGAAAACAGAGCAGTCCTCAGGAATTTACCATCTCGGGGAACTAGCAGTTCTAGTATTATTAGAACCTTTTAGAAATCAAGGGTATGCTGTAGGATTGTGCATGCCCAGGATATTTCAATCAACTTTCTTTCCACAAATAGAATTTATTCTTTCATTTATGTTTTATGTATTTCTATATAACTTTTTACCTTGGCTCCCAAGTTAACTCCATTAATAGCATATCGCAGGTGATCCTGGGCATTCATCTGTCTTAAGAATTACAGCATCCACAAATAGATGCTACTTTGGCCTAATGAAATATATGAAGAGCAATCTGACATCCAGGCAAAACAAAATTAGGCTCTACAAAACGCTAATTCTTACAGTCCTAACGTATGCTTCTCAAGCCTGGACCATTCTTAAGACAGATGAACATAACCTCCTTATTTTCGAAAGTAAAATTCTCCGAAAAATCTTTGGTCCAATTAAAGAAGGTAATTTATGGAGAAGAAGAAAGAATAGGAGTTGTATGAATTATATGGAGAAGCTGATATAGTTTAGAAGATTGAGCTAAACAGATTGAGCTAAACAGATTGAGCTGGGCGGGCCACGTAATTAGAATGGAACAAGATGAATGGTGCCAAGGAAAATTCTGGAAGGAGAAGTGGGCACAACAAGAAAGGTCGGCAGGCCGAATCTCAGATGGCTTGATGGTGTGCCAACGAAGGATACTCGCAACTGAAAAGCAGCTGCAACTAGCAGAGACAGCTGGAATAAACACCTAGAGGAGGCCAGGACCCACCAAGGGTTGTAGCGCCATGGAGATAGATAGATATACTTTTTCGCCAACTATTTGTTTATTTTATTGTGCTATAGAGATTATACAGTTAGTTATTGATTATGGAGACTGTAATAATTAAAAAAGAAAGAAAAATTCTATTGGCTTCTTGGTCACTGGGAAGTATTTTTCCCGCTAAATATAACCCCAAAATATTTAATTTTTTTTTTATCGAAACTTCATTAATTCACTGAAAATAAGCAAAATATAGAAAAAAATATGTTTTTTTTTGGTGGGAAAAAATTGCCCACCAAAGGGTTAACCGGAAGTACGACTTGACAGAATAGATTTTTCTGTTTTTGAAATTTTCTCGAAAATGATTGCAGTTATTTTCGATTGTCTGGAATCGTAACAGTACAGATATAAATCTATCGCTTGCACGATTTTGCGGTATCTATGCCGCTATATTTTGAATGATAAATTTGAGTTTGTGCAATGCTATGGTGCTATCTTATGGATTACAGTGTAAACACATACATTTCCTCCCTGCGATATGTATCGCTTACTTTTTTTAGGGGAGCTGAATAAAAATTTCCAAATATAAGGTAAATTTGTCAACTTCATAACTGTGTTAACTACAATAAAAGAAAGTAGTGTGAATGTTCCCCGCCAGTTTTTTACTTTCTCTTATTACTAGTAAGAGGAAGTATTATAACGTGTCAAATTTTCGATATCGAGTTTTCACCGGAAATATCCGTTTTGAGGTCCCCTGAGTTCAAAAAAGTGGTTTCTAGCAAATGATCTGTGTGTGTGTGTGTGTATGTGTGTGAACAGCATACCTCAACAACGAAAAACTGTAGAAAGTTGAGACTTGATATTCCGTTTAAGTATCACCATGGGATCTGACAGTACCTTATCTGTCGAAATTCCTCAACCGGAAGCATCACTTTACTAGTTTTTTTTTTTTATTTACATTTTTGCATTTTTTTCAAAAATGACTCCGTCGATTTTCTTCAAACTTGGAATATCAACTACACATACAAAGAGTTACAACTTTTATTTGAAACATTTCTCTGGGAAAATTCATTTAAGGGCAGTTATGAAGGAGGGGTGGGGTTAGGTTTTCATCTAGAGTGCTATTTCAGATGATTAGAAAATTGTATCATCTAAACAATGTTAATTAGAATTAAATATGTTGTTGAAATTCCGAGTTTGAAAAAAAAAATCGGATAACCGGAAGTGCTTTTACTTTACCACTTTAAAAATAATTTTTTTTTTTTTTTACATTTTCCTGATTTTCTCAAAAATGGTTTCGAAACGTCTTATATAAACTACGCATACAAAGATCTACAACTTTTATTTAAAACATTTCTCTTGGAAAATTCATTTAAGGGTAACTTTTAGGGGAGAGGTGGGATTATGTTTTTCTTTAAAGATTATCATAATTGATTATACAATTCTATCATCCTATTTGGAATAATACCGAGTTTGGAAAAAATCGGATAACCGGAAGTGCGTTTACTTTAGCACTTTACTAAATAATTTTTTTTTCACTATTTTGGCGATTTTCTCAAAAATGGCTCCGACGATTTTCTTGAAACATATTATTTTATAAACTAAACATACAAAGATCTACAATTTTTATTTAAAACATTTCTCTGGGAAAATTCATTTAAGGGCACTTTTGGGGGAGGGATGGAGTTCCATTTTTCTCTAAAGTGCTATCATAGTTGATTATACAATTCTATCATCCAAAGAAAATTAATAGATAGCTGGCTAAAATTTACGAGTTTCAAGGAAATTACTAAAACGGAAATGCGCTTTTACTGAACAGTTTTTTTTTTTCAGATTACGACGAATTTCATTAAATTTGATACACAAACTATAAAATTTGTCAATTATAATTTTGAGAATTGGAGTAAGAGAAAGTTGTGTGAGTGTTTCACATTAGATTTTTTTTTATATTGAAATTATTAATTATGGGTTATTATTTTATGGTTTACTTAACAACTTTTAAAAATTGTATTAAATGAAAGTAATTTGTTTTATAAAGAAAAGATTGGCTCCATAAAATGAGCCATCATTTCGTTGACATGCTCTATCAAGTATTTATTTTCACAGCAACTGCTGTGAATTCTGTATAAATCTACAGACTAATTTTGTTGAATGGTAACTTTTTTATGTTAGAAATTTGGAGTGCTCACACCCAAGTTTTGTGAAACAAACTGATGTCGTAATGGATAGATAGATAGATATATAGATATACCAAAAAAAACAATCATAATTTCGTTTTTATTTTGATATTGCGAAATCTAATTGAGTATACAATACTATTATCTTATTCAGTTAAAATTATATCATGAATTTTGAAGCTAATATACTGTCTGGGCGGAATGATCATTTCAATATAAAAGCTCTTTATACCCGTACAAAATGAAAAGATACAATATGTCGAAGTTAAAAAAATCCGATTGCAGATATTATTATCAGCAGGTCACAACAAAATTATTATTATTTTGGTATTTTAAAGTGAGAATTCCTAATAACAAGGCATAGTTGGTTCATATTTTATATACATATATTATAAAGTTAATTTATTCTTGCCGTTAAAAAAATAAATAAGAAATTTATCCATTAATTGCTCATATTCCTTTTGATTTGTGATAGCAGCCATATTATATAAATAGTTAAACATTTAATAATTTTTTTTTTTTTTTAATGCTAAAATTTAATGTTTATAACTACTTTTGAAATATTAACATTTCTACAACAAATATTGCATAATATTCTGTTTCATATGTAAATGGTTAACCTATTAATAGATTGATATTTATCTAAGAGAATGCCTTCAGGGTATTTAGCTTACAAACCATAATTGTGTCAAGCACGGTAAAATATTAATATTATAATGCGTATGTGATATATTGATAAGATTGATGTTTGCAACTAACATAATATATATATCAAGTTAATCCTTTTACATGTTTAGATATATATATATATTATATGAGAAATAACTTTATGTATCATTGATTTATATATCCTTGATTAAGTAATGAATTATTATATAGTATCTAGAAAATGGTTTCATTTAACTTTATATTATAAAAACGAATGTTTTAGAGATTTGATAAAAAAAAAAATTCTGCCTTGCCTTATTGATAGTAAAAATTAACTAGTGTTCTTTGCGAACCGTGAACTGCATGATATAAAATCAGATTTTAGTGTTGTAGTCATAAATAAAACCAAATCATAGTCAACTTTTTAAGTAAAGAAAACCGTGTAGAAATTAAGATTGAATAAGAGGTGCTGCACATCAATCAAGGCAAACAGTGAAACAAAAACAAACAAAAAATCTAGTAAAAAATTCTCACACAACTTTCATTTCACTTACTGCAGTTTACAATATTATTATAATTGACATATTTTATAGTTAGTATACCAAATTTAATGAAATTTTAACCACATTATAGTTTTCATCTGATCATGAATTCTGGAAATATAATATTTCTACTTCATTAGGATTATCCTTATCTGCTGGGGCAAGATGGGTTCTCTGTTGAGCCGAGTTCGAAAAAGAAGAGCTGCCCTCTGGTGGAAAAGTTCGAAAAAGAAAAATTGTTCTCTGTTGGAAAAATTCGAAAAAGAAGCTTGAGACAAAGCCAGTCAAAGGTTCGCTTCTTGGTTATAGTTGATGACAGCTTCTTTGTTTGAAGTATGGTAAAGACAAATTGCTTCTTTCCTATCACACATAAACAACAAACATCCGAGTATAAAATTCACCGATAGAAATTGAAGAGAATGGGAAGCTTCTCTTCTTGGTGGATGTATTAGTTCATAGAAATAAGGATGAAACTGTAATGTTATGGTGTGATGTGTGTATAGGTAGCTTGTGGCGTGAGCGTCTTAGCGAAAAGGGCTTGTATGTGTATACGGTTAAGAGATAGAAGTATTAAGAATAATTAAGAAGTCACCACTGTTACAATTAAATATAATCTTCCAAATAATAACTACAAGTTATTTGGTATTATAAACTTATTTAATTTATTGTGAAACTGGCACAGATATTTAGAGAGCGATTCCTGAAGTAGTGTTTCGATGTTTCCACCTTGATTTCTAGCACAAGTCTGTCCTTAAAATAGCTCTTCTCTTTGTTTCTTCAATTCCTCCCCTGTTAGGAGAAGGGGGTAGTACAATGCCAGTAACTGGACTTCTACTACCTGGCTGGCCCTTTTGCAAGGGTATGTCACATATTTTAATAATTTTGATTTATTTATAAATTCATATATTTTAATGTTTTGCACCCATCACAAAACATTGGGATTTACACCAAAACCGGGAGAAAATCTGTTCAATAGATACTTAAAGAGGGGCTCACACCACCATCGTACACAGAAGAAAGTTTGATCACAATGTTGATTGTCGAATTGTAGTATTGCCGGGTCAACGGAGTTGCCCAAGTTAGGAAAATCATTATCGGCAAGATTTAAAACAAAACGGTTACAAGTATAGGGCAAATAACTACTCTCTTCAAAAAAAGACAAACAGCCTCTTCAACAACAGGGGAAACAGAAGGTATAGAGGAAAGAAGAGAAAAAAAAAAACAGTGTCAGACAAGATAGCAAAAATCTTGGCAAAGCGGAATGTAACAATTATACATATATGGGACTGGCAGGAAAATGTGTCCGAAAGTCAAAAGAGGTAGTAGAAATTGAGGCAGAGAAAACTGTTTAATTAGCAATGATAAACTCCGTCTAAACAAATTGGCCAGGGAAAGAAGAGAAGAAGGTAAGGAAAAAACGACTAACGGTTTTCCAGAGCGAAACAAGGCAGAGCGAAACAAGGCCCTTGTTTCGCATCACCAAATTGTTTTGATCACGAAATAATAAAGCACATTAAACAATGTATAATATATAAATATGTAAAATAAAATAAATAAAAAAATATTTTGTTATATATTTCTGTATTTGTATGTCAGTTTTTTTTTTATTGTGTTGTTTTATTATTAATATTGTTAACAATTTTCAACCCTTATTTATTTTTTTGTATATTGTATATTATATTGTTCTTTATTGTTACTGTATTCATTTATTGTTTTGTTTCATTCTAATACATTTTCTTTCTTTTTTAAAATAAAAATGTAAATTATTACATATATTACTTCATTTAAGTAGTACATGTAGTTATATAAATAAATAAACCCTTATTAGGGTTACTTTTGAAGGGGGGAAAAGGTTGACACCTTTGGTACAAGGGCAGCGGGAGGGAAACTCTTACCTTGTCTCCCGCCAGCCACTTGCATAATGGAAGGGAAAATAGGCGCCTAGAAGCTGCAATCATTCACTTGTGAAGGAATTAGGCCCCGCTTCAGTTCTAACTGCTCTGTTTCCTCACCATTGTTACTTTGATATTCAACGTGAAAAAACCTATTGCAATATGAGCGAAACATCAATTTATAACCAAGCACTGACACTGACTTAACTCAAAACTAAGAATTTTTAATATAGATAATTTTGAAAAAATAATAACAGTTCTAACGCTTGTTTTTCATATTCTATGCATTCTTACTGCAAATCTAATGATTTTTTAACAAAATTTATTTGAAAATTTTTTAAAAAAATTTGATTTTTAATATAATTGAGGAAAAGTAAAATTAAAAATAAAGTAAAAAAAAAAAAAAAAAAACGAGGTTAAAAAAGAATTCAATGAAATTAGGGGGAAAAAAATCTGAATAATAAAACCAAATATTTGAAAAACAGAATTGAGAGGAAATCAATATATATCTATATAGAGCAGTGACAACCCTTCAAGCTTTCGTAAATATAAAGTTCTGAATTTGACAGTCTAGTGATTCACTCTTTATTATTTTGTTTGTCATAATTGAGAATTTTTCAACATTACGTGATGGTATAATAATAACGCACATTACAATATCTATTATTCATAAATAATAATGCTTTTAACATACAAACAAAAAATTATAAGGGAATGTAAACGATGTTCAGTTTTCTGCAATTTTTTTACAGTTCTGACTTACAAGTGTTCTTCGAAGTGGGACATTTTATTTAACTCCAAGTGCGTGGGACATATTATTTACGTACGTGGTGGTAGAACCACTTGTGACAAGAACGGAACTTAATAGAGAAAAGGTAAAAAGGGGAGATCTGACGTGAATTTGATTTTGTATGCCGTCAAGCTAAGCCCTCTGTTAAGCAATATTAAAATAGCAGTATTGAGACAAGTTTAGTTTCGGTCCTCCTGCAGAATCCTTAAAATTAGTTTGCAGTATCTAAAGTCGATGTTTGTTTTCCAACATATGTAGGCAAGTTATTTTGTTTTCAAACAGTTAATATATATATATTTTATATATATATATATATTGTAATGTGTAGATCTTGGGAAGAAATGATGAAAAAATACAAATTATGATTTTGTAATTATAAGTAAAATATATTAGTTCAAATGTATTTAATATTGATTTATTATTACTTAGTACAATTTCAAGATTGGGTTTTTACGAATGTTGGGTGAAACAATGAGGGACAATTAGAAAGGTAGAATACCTTTACTTACAATAAAAG
>JAAEAF010009243.1:0-25417 GCA_011037195.1 Triatoma infestans
GAAAATTCATTTAAGGGCAGTTATGGGAGAGGGGTGGAGTTAGGTTTTCATCTAAAGTGCTATTTCAGTTTATTAGACAATTCTATCATCTAAATAATGTTAATTAAAATTAAATATGTTGTTGAAATTCCGACTTTGAAAAAAAAACGGATAACCGGAAGTGCGTTTACTTTACCACTTTACTAAATGATTTTTTCACTTTTTCGCGATTTTTTCAAAAATGGGTCAGACGATTTTCTTGAAACAGCGTATATAAACTAAACATACAAGGATCTATAACTTATATTTAAAACATTTCTCTGGGAAAATTCATTTAGCACTTTTAGGGGAGGGATGGGGTTACAGCTTCCTCTAAAGTGGTACCATAGTCGATTATACAATACTATCATCCAAACAATAATAATTAGAAATAAATAGATGGCTAAAATTCTAAGTTTTAAGAAAATTAGTAAGCCGGAGGTGTGCTTTTACTGAACAGTTCTTTTCAGTTTTCGACGAATTTCGTTATATTTGGTACACAAAGTATAACCTTTGTCAATTATAATTTTGAGAACAGGAGTAAGAGAAAGTTGTTTGAGTGTTTCACACCAGATTTTTTAAATCTCTTGGTTGGTTTAGAAAATCAGTTTCATGTAAATGGCTTTTTAGCAGCATCTTGCATTTGTGAGCAACTATTTTTCACAGATGAGGGTAACAAAATGTAAAATTAGAAACATAATATCTAAAGAGCACCTTAACAACTCACTAGTTTTATTTTATGCTACGCACTTCTCGTTTAATTATTTCATTATGTAAATGTTCTATTATACTAATCGCAAATTATATCATGATTTGTATAATGTAACAGCGGATTTCATGAAATTGTCTATCCAGTTTTCTTTGCTCATCAACTACCGTGGTGTTTGTACTTTTAAGTGTAACCCAAGAAATTTTTTTTTTTACAATTTGGCCTAGAAAAGTCCACCAACATAATGTGTTTCCGAAATTCCGAGTTTAGACAATTTGTTTACTTCAATTAGGACAGTTTTGTCTAACTATATTCCGAAGCCACATATGGTTTCAAAACTATGTAAATTGTAATAAGAAAAAGTGGTTTGAGTGGTGCCCACCAGAATTGTTCCTCATATTCAGGATTATTCAAAACAAGTATTTCTAGAGAAAACTTTAATTTAAGAATGTTAACACTATTTGCAACACTGATGAAAACAATTAAATAAAACGGTTTCACAGTTTTTATTTTAATTAATTAGATCTCCAACTCTGTGTTAATTGAGAAACCGTTTTTATTTTACAACCTATAAATGAAGTGCACACTTTTTTTTTTTTAATAAGTTAGCAGCTGGGCGAGCTGCAGATTGCAGACTGATTAAATAGTTTGTAAGTTCAAAGAGAGGGGAAGTAAAGGACAAATTTATGAAGAAGGATGCTTTGAGAGGGTTGTTGAACCCGATGGCGCAGTAAACTGTTGCAGACGGCCATCCCACCGCCGTAATGCCTCATTACTATATTTACGGTTCTTTTTTTTAACTGCATTGCCTAAACTAGATTAGTAAGAATTCCTTTAATTCAATTTTAATAATATGCATAAGATAAAAATATCTGGCGTGAAACACTCACACAACTTATTCTGACAGCAATTCTTATTAGTTATAAGTTATAACTGATAAACCTTTCTCAGAATACTCTAATATTTCTTCTCAGGTCTTTACGTTACCCAATGTATTTCTATACTATTTCCAAAGTGATAACAAATGGTCAGTTCTTTAATGGCAGTCTGTCTATTTGGTAGACCACGATCTCCTGAATAATTCCACTCAAGGATTCATCGGATACATCTTCAAATTACGCAAAATTTCCTCCTTGAAGATGCTAGAAATTTGCTAAGGACTTTGAGTGCTTGGTTCTAGGTCCACTACTCCAGTCCCATCCATTCTCAACCTTCCACCTTAGGGCATTTTCATTAATAGTTTTCAGAGCGGATTCATTGTTCTCATTCTCATTTTAGAGAAATTTTTAAGGAATCTCTATTTCTTAATCTGCTCAGCTCAAAATGTTTAATTATCATCAGTATTTTCTAAAGGAGCATGAACTTCCTGATCCCAGAAAGAGAAAAAGGTTTCAAACAAAAATGATAAGGTTATGTATGGTTAATATGGCAAGTTTGATGGTCGCATTGACATGACTGGTCGCCTTTTATTTTAAATCTGTGCAAATAGTCTCTATTACTTCCTGGATAATTAGATGGCTGGATTAATTAGATGTCTAGTCCAACAAGCGGGCTTGTCTATCGGCTAATTATACTAGGAAACAATTCCTTGGTATGCCCTTTCTCTGCGTCAGTGCAGTGCACTTGCTAGCGAGATAAACCTTCTACAGCTAGAATAAGCTTCATATACAGTCGAGGCACTTGTTGTACGACTCCTCAAGATTTATATCCCGAGAAGCCCGTTTAGCCAGTGTATGTGCAGCCTCGTTAACTCTCGACTCACATGCGATATCACCCAGCAAAACCGTACATCAACTTTATTCTTCATCACCAAGCTATATACTATGTCGTTTATTTTTCCAGTTAGAGGGGAATGATTTCTATTGTTTTTGCTGCTATCTAGTCATATTCTCTATCTTAAAAATCATGTTTTTAAAATTCGTGGTTGGTTTTCCCAATCACTTAGCACTTGATCCATTTCAATGATTTAACCAAGGCCAGTTGCTCAGCTTGATTATTAGAACAGCCTATATTGAGGTGAAATCCAATTTTCAGCTAATCCTGTTTCGTCCTTGTACACAATGAAAGCATATCCGACTGCATCACAACATTTACTGCCATCAGTATAAATAGAATATTTTGTGACTGGAAAAAACATACTATTCAACTATACATATAAAGAGCTACAACTTTTATTTGAAACATTTCTCGGAATGAATTCATGGTTTTTGGCGGAGGAGAGGGATTATGTTTGCCTCTAAAGTGCTATTTTAGTTTATTATAAAATTCTATCATCTAGTAAATATTATAATATATTTATTGTTAAAGTAATAACTTGTACAATGAGCCTGGTTCTTACAAAGATAAAATGAAACAATAACTTATATTGTTATTATATATATCTAAAATAAAATGAACAGGTATTATCATTTATATTAATAAAAAAAAAAGTAAAAATAAAATTAAAACAATTATCAATGTAAATTAAAGGATTACTAATCTTAGTGAATTGTCACGCAAGCATCCAAAAGAAAGGAAAATATTAGAAATATCTATTATCTGAAATATATCTGAATACTTACTAAAAGTACAATAACATGATTATAATATAATATTCTACACATTAAAAATAATTAAATATATACAAAAATACCAAATACTGTGGCTGAACATCTTAACTGAATTAATCTTATTTGTATTTGTATTAAATGAATTATATCACACACATTCAGATTTGAGTATTTGAATATTTTATTGGGGTACAAGTTTGGAAATATTTAAAAGATGTGTATACAAAGAATTTAATTTGTCAATTGTATTTAATGTTAAAATATATTCAATACGTTGATCATTGTTTGCATTCCGCAGAGTTTTACTAAAAACAGTTTTAAAGTTTGGCAAATTGGCAGAGCATTCCAATAACAAATGTTCTAATTGATTTATTATTATAACTTGACAAATTGGGCAATTTTCATTTAAGGTATAAACTAGGGATGAACCTTTGAAAAATAATTTTACAGAATTACTACTGGTGACCCTCAATTGGCTTACTGCTCTAATTTATCTATGTTAATAAAAAATTTTAAATACGTTTGAGGTTCATAATAATTATAATTTATTATATTTCTGTAAATGTGACTAAATTTTGAATTAAGTACCCGATCTATATCTTCACTAAGTAGTTTATTTTTATCATCTAGTAAATATAATTACATTAAATATCTTGCCAGTATTCTGAGTTTGAAGAAAATCGCTTGAACAAAAGTACATTTTTATGAACAGTTTATTACAATTATCAGCAATTGACACCGATGGATTTCTTTAAATGTATTACACTAATTATGAATACAGCCTTGGTTGATAAGGACGAGATAAGAAAAGAGATTTTCCTTATGTAACCTCAAACTGGGAGGATATTGTACATTTTTTTAGCAGTTTGCCCATTCTTGCAGAATTTCGTTTACGTACTTTACTAACTTTGCACTCTTTGCAAGCCCTTCTAATGCTTGTAACTGTAAGGGGCTTATAATTTTGCTCGATCTGCCCTGGCAGTATCGGCACCAGCTTGTGCAGGAATTTAACTTTTTACCTTGTGTTTTTTATTATATTATTTTTAGATAATTATAATTTTTGTTTTGGTTTGTTATCCACGGGATACTCGTTTTGTTTCTTTCAATTTTTCACTTAATTTGTTCTATTAATATTTCTCAGTAACCTTTTCATCATTAATTTTAATATTGTAATAGTAAGGTAAAGTTCCAGAATAGTTTTTATTTTTTCAGTATTTTGTATTTATGTATTTTTTACTTTATTTACAGTTTGAATTTTTTTTTTTTCTCCATGTATTACCAGTAAACAAGAAATATCCTTTTATTAAAGGGAATAGAAATTTTGATAAATATTTGTAACATCTTTCTCCGGCTGACCGGATATAGTTTCCAAGCTGTAAATATTATGTATAATCTTTCTGAATGTAAAATTTTTAAATAAAATAATTTTATTATTATTATATTAATTATGAATACAGAGAAGATATCACTTTTGTTTCGAACTTTTACCGATAAAATTCATTTCAAGAGTTTTCGCCAAGGATGGTTATGCTTTCCTCAAAAAAAGTCATTTTATTAGGTTTTCGAATTTCCCATTATATAAAAATGAAGACAATCTAACATTTAGAATAATTATAATTTTGGAAAAAAAATTTATCATCATGGACTTTGTAAAATGCATTATGAGAAAGTTTGTGTGAGTGTTTCACACCATTTTTTTTTTTTTTTTTTTTCATAATTCAAGACGTGAAAATAAGAGTGAAGGGGAACCTCACCTAGGGTCACCACTGACCCTCTGGCCAAACTGAGCGAGCATTATTTCATATTTTCATTTTATTGATTACCAGTGGTGATTGGGGTATTTTCTAAGATGGTGATTAAGTGATTTTGTGTTGCAGGCAAGCCGGCCAGTATATGAATTCCCCAAGTACGACAACAAGAGCACTAGTCCGACCAGTCTCCACTCTGACGAACAGCCTCCCTTCAACCAAGTTGAAATTCAATAAGAATGTATCAACATATATATATATATATTATACATATAATTAATATTAAATTTAAGATTAAAATTTCATGTGTCAGTTTATAAATATAGAAAGAAACAATACCAAAACTTATACTTCAATATGAAACTCATAATCAAGAAACTCCATGGTGCATGAACTAAGGCAATTTGTTCAGACCCTGCTTTGACATTGTAACCACACTCTATGTATATTGTTAACAACTTCATTTCTTTATGTTTGTTATAATTATTAAATTGTATTGCAAGGAAATGTGAAGAAAAGCAATAACTACAGTATTTTTTTTTTTTTTAATAATTTTTAGAAATAGCTGTCTCCTAGTAGACCAGGTTGTGAAATTAGTAGTCTGTGGGTGTTTACTTGTTTTATAGTTATCATATCTCACAGCAATTATCATTTATCAGTTACTTTATCAAACTTACATATTAAAATATCTTTACATTGGGCCAGCAACTAGTAAGCTAACCACAGTATACCGCAGCACGTTGCCATCTTCATAGCATGCTTTCAAAACCATCGTCTCCGAGTTAGGCGAGATTAGCACCTATTCATTCCCTTCCAGTATAAAATCCCATAGTTATAACAACAACCGATTTTTAAAACACTTCTTGATAGTTTATTTTTGGATTTCTTAACAATTTCTTACCAAGAGAATGTTTAATTTAAATAATTATCAGCGCAGCACTTGCCAAACGTATATGAGCAGTGACCTAATTTTGAAAACAGTAACTTCATTTTCTCTTACACTTTCACACCAAGACGTGCCATTTGTCCCATCCCCGTTCATATGAACCAAATCTTACTACCCTGCGAATTTTGTACATTAAAAAGGTATTACAATCGGCCAGGTTTTCAAATTTGAATTTTCACCACAAACAGATGTTTCGTGTCCTCCTTCGATTTAAAATAAAACCTGATATCTTGTTTAGAAAATACCACCGCTTTCGACACCAAGGTTTCAACGATTTTCTTTAAATTACGCTACACTCACTAGCGTAGTACTAATTGCTACATTCTTACTCGAAACATTTTTCCGGTAAAAGTGATTTTCGAGGTTTTCTGGTGGTTTTGTTGTCTAGGCAAATTTAAGCTGCCATTGAAAGTTTTACTGGGGAACTGACAGAGGGCGTTGACAACAATGCAGTCCTATTCAGATAAACCTTAAGCCCCAAAAATCAATAACTATAATCCCCACAACTATTTCAGCTAGTGAGGTTCGTTTTCCTTCGGGGAACTACGTTGTTGAGGGACCAGAAGAGTAGCCACACAAACGAATAATGAGGGGCTAATTTCCGTGAAGTCACGAAAAGTGTTCAATACCATCAACTACTGTCCATTTTTGGAAAAATATCGTTCGCGTGACACAACGGAGTGGATTCTTCTTAAAAGGGCACAAAAATTGCTGAGAAACTCGATTCCTTATTTGTTTGTGATCAGCATTTAACAAATGCGCACCCACCTTTCACAAAGATTACTCATACTGAGTTCTTCGTGTAAAATATGCCTACCTTTTCTTCTGAGTTGCCTACAGCTTCAACTATCTCATACACCTTTAATCGACGATCATATCTGACCCAAAACGTAAGACATCTACGAGGGTAGGTTCGAGTGCTATTCAGGCTGTACTTAAAAGATAGTATCACAACAGCATAAGTATTATCTAGGAAATTGTCTGATAATGTTTTAGCCAATGTAGGTAAAGAAACTATGTATAGACTCTTAAGGGAACAAGAATTGATGGTGAGCAAACCGTTAAAGAACTCGCTACTTAATACCAGACAACAGAAAAGTAGTGCTTTCTGATGAAAGAAAATGCAATTTTTTGGTTCAGGTGGAGTTCCGCTGAATACGTGAAAAATTTTTAGCTTGCCATTCACATTGGAAACTATGAAGATCCAGCAAGCCTAAGGTGGGCATGTTTTCCTACTATGGCTTGCAAAAAGCAAATTTTATTAATCTACTAATATCTTTCCACCTGTGCTGAATTCATTTTATTTTCCCTTATTTCAGGATGATTTTCTCCTTGCACAGAGCGGAATATTTTAAAACCAGAAATATTTCTTGGACTGATATATTTATTAAAATTGCGAAGAAGTGTTACTAAAAACGCAGCCCTTAATTAGTCGAGTGGTATATTTGCAGAGTCGATTCATGCGTTATAAGAGGGAAGCTTCCCATATAAGTTATAAATTAACATTTACTTAGTTAAACAGTCAAGCACTTTTGAAATATTTGTAAAATTTGATTGAAACAACGAGTAAGAACCTACCTTGAGATATTAGAATCCGAGATATTTGATATCACCCAAAAAAAAAACAAGCAAGGTTGAAACAAACGATTAGTTACCTCACACAGCCAATTATTTCTATCCTAAAAAAGTATTTGAGCTGTAGTTTGAATGTTCTCTTTTCGATTTTCTTGTGCTAGATTAAACTGCAGTGATATTAAACTTGCCCATTAATTTCTATTATTTCAACATTAGATAAGAGGTTTTTCGTTTTTTAATATGGTGAGAGGGCTTTTCTTCCCTACCTCACAACAGATAAATATTTAAAAAGGAGTCTATTTGAATTATTTAAATCACTGAGCTATTATAGGCATTTAAATCACTGAGTTGCTATTTAAACTGATTTAACTTCATACTTACTAGTGAACACACTATTCAGAAGTTGTTATTCTTCACGATTTAAAATAAATTAAATTTGAATAAACATTTTTTGAGACATTTTATTCTGAATCAATTAGACAGGACCATCAATGGTATGTATACAGATTGTAAGTTTCCCTCCAATAGAAGTATCTGGTCTTAAATATTAAACTATAGAGATAAAACTTCAATATTTTCCAAACAATTTATAAATTTTTTTGAATTATTTTAAATGATTTGAGAAAATTTAGAAATTTTGAAAATTCTTTATGAATGGATGAATCTTTCTATCCTTCGTTTGCTAACAGTTTGCGAAATCTGCCCCCCCCCCCCCCGGATATAAATCTTGGCAATACGCATGAATACAAAGCAGAAATGTCGCCCAAGCTAGCTTTTTCTTCAGAAGACCATGGTGCTCGTACTGTATTTAGTATTAACTTGTTGATTCAATAATATTTATTACTTACCTAAAGTACCGTCATCTAATGGGGAGATAAGTAGGTGAAACCCGCCTTTTTCTCTGTGAAAACTCACTATTTACCACTTTTCCACCACAATCTTGCTGGCAGCTAAGACTGCAATAATTTCCTTTTTTTTCGCTTCCCGAAAAACGGAGCAACGGCATAACTTTTTACATTTTCAGATTGAAAGAGAAGTGTTTTTTTTTGCTGTTAGAGCGCTCTGTGTAGTGTGCTGAGATCTGTGCCAAAGACCTCTGTCTTTGAGCCTGTGCGCCAATTTTCTGTTTGCCTTACTGTGCGGTAGGCTGGGAAATCTAAAAGGTAAGTTACCTTCTAAGGGTGTGGGACGAAAAAAATTGAATGACATGATGTCTTGCTACAAACGCGCTTTAACCTGATTCAGATTTCATGTTTTCTCTGCATGTTTAGCTAGTCTAAGTTATCCATAATAATGACAATGAAGATAAAGATTATATTAGAAAGATTATTAGAGATAGACGATATCATAGACTATATAGAATATAGAATAATGTAGCTGCGTTTTTAAATAAACTGAAAATAAATGTGCAACGGTGCAAAGCTATTCTTTTAATAGCACGTAAAATAACGAAATAAAAAAATAGATAAGATGTTCAAAATTGGATTACACATAGCTGAATATTAAATATTAATGATCTAATTAATAATCTAATGAGTCCTCATTTATCTATTTATTTATAAGTGAGTAAGGTGAGTCGGGCAAAGTGCGTCCATTTTAATTACATAGCAAGGAGACAGTTTGTCGGCCTAGTAGTGAAAATGAGTTTTTTTTATTTTAAAAATGCATTTTTCTCAATGTAGTTTCCCTTTAGTTCAATACACTTTGTCCAAGGTTTCTCCAATAACTGGATTCCGTCCCTGAATTGCGAATCTGGAAGGTTTTCAAAATATCCATTTACCGCTGCTTTCACCAGTTCATTTGAGCCAAAATGTTTTCCAGCCACAAATTTCTTAAGTTTTGGGCATTAATGAAAGTCAGAGGAATTGTAACTGCTTAAGCAAATGTAAACTGTTAAGACATTTGTTGCATGACACAAAACTTTTGACGGTGTCGTACACATATCCAGGCGACAAATATCACGTAATTTCTATCACAATGTAAACACTAGAACACAACTTACTATCCGACACTTGTTAATAGGTATTAGTACCCTAATGCTACTATTACCCTAGAACCATTGCCCGCAAGGGGTATCTGTTGCATGCAGTTACTTGGGGAGTAGCGACCGTACGGGTTACCACAGCTCAGTATTCCATGCACATCGTCAGAACAGTACACAATACACTTAAACTACTTACATTCTACACTTTACAGATAAGGACAAACACAGTACAGAAAATACGGTCTCCGTTCCTAGTTAATTGGCGAAAGCCAAGGGAGAAGGAGGGATTAGCTCAGTGTAGCGCGCTGGACTAGCAACGCAGAGGTCCCGGGTTCGAGTCCAGCATACTGCCCTTGTATTTTCTCTTCCTAGAAGCCTCCACAGCTTACTGTACGGTGATGAGCAGTGTTCGTCTGTAGCTAGAGAACAATGCTTGGAGGCCGGCAGTGCACTGCGAAGGTTCCGGGGGCGGGCACAATAGATCTTTCAGGTCGCAGTGCGATAATCCCCTACAACAATCTACCCCAGAACCATGCAACATATCAATTTTCCCGGGGAAATCGTTCAATCTGAAGTAAGAGATATTTATGCATTTAGATTGCGAAGCTTAAAGAAAATCATCAGAGACATTTTCCGTGGTAGCCTGCTTCATTTTGTGGGTCATCGACCGGTTTCGGGCGTTCGCCCATCTTCAGGATGCGTTTGTCAGACACTGTGATAACACAGACTTGCACAGAGCAACACTCATATATAAACTGAATTTGCTCTGTGCAAGCCTGTGTTATCACACTATCTGACAAACGCATCCTGAAGATGAGCGAACGCCCGAAACCGGTTGATGACCACAAAATGAAGCAGGCTACCACGGAAAATGTCTCTGATGCTTTCCAGTTCTACGGGACCAACCACCACAACAATTAAAGAAAATCGTTGGAATAGTTTTCCAGAAAGTTGCGAAAAACTGATAATACCATTGGATAAAAGCGCACTTCCGGTTGATGAATTTTGCTGGAAAAGCTTGATGTGAGATGCAGTGGAGCTATCTATACGGAATACAATTTTAAACTTAAGTGATTTTTAGTTTTTGAAAATTTTGTTCACACACACACATATAGAGAGAGACATCGCTAAAAACATTGTTCGAACTTTGGGAACATCAGAACACGTATTTCCTGTAAAACCTTGGTTCCGAAAAATTCTACTAGGCGTAAGAGAAAGTAATAATCATAAATCAGAATCACCCAGTTGTTGTTTCAAATAAATGTGTTAGAATATATGATACAATGTTTAAGCAAACTTCTCACTTTATTGGCACACTCATCTTTTTGAGAAAAACTGCGAGAAAATGAAGAAAAAACTAGCTGTAAGAGAAAGTAAAAAAAATTATAAAAGTAGGACGTTCAGAGTTGTTCCATTTTGTCACAAATATCAAGTTTCAGCTTCAGATATTTTCATTTTGGGTCATCTTTCCCATGCCACACATCAGAACATTCGCTAAAAACTATTGTAACGTATTCAGTAGACGTGAAAATATGATTTCTGTTGAAAAAAAAAAAACAAATTCGAAAATCTGTCAGGAACTCAGGACTTTTACTCAAACGTCTTTCACTTACTGCAATTTAATATATTTACATATTAACAAGTTTTCTTTAAAACTGCAATGCTTACAAACGTTTAGTTATTACTGGTCATGAAAATACCTGAGTGGATATTATAGATGCCTTCAGACATAATCAACAAAGCTTGTAGAGGCAATCTAAATTTAAACCTGATAACCCTTCGAAACCCCTGCAATTTAACACATTTATTAACAAGTTGTGGAAAAAGAAATTTCTAAAAAAGGTTACAACTTAAAAGTAACAGAAGCAACGCGTTTGGCGTGGTGGTTATGAATAATTAACTGGAAGGTAACTGGGAGGTTGCTAGTTCGAGTCCCACGAATAATTTGTTAAGTTTATATTAGTTTAAAAAATGTTTATAAGGAATTAAGTGTTTGCGCCCCCCCCCCGTAGTGGTAGTTGGACGTTACGCCACGGAGCATTCCAAGTTTAAGAAAATCGTTACAGTTGTTTTGAGAAAATTCTCCAAAAATTTATTCTGTAAAGTGGCATTTCCGATTTTCCAATTTCATTCAAATTTGGAACTCTAATGATTACGTATATTGTATATTACTGCTGTACAGATGGTAGAACCAGACATTGTATGGAATGGTACTTAAGAGGACTTATTGTTATACTATTACCACAGTACCCAAAATAAAAAGTGGTAGGTATTTATGTATTTAGTTGCTTAGCAAAAACTAAGAAAAAAAAAACATTCAGTAAAGCGGCATTTTCGGTTGATGGATTTTACCTAAAACCTTCGTGTTGGATGCGGTGGTAGTACCTAATCAGAATGCTATGTTTGATCTTCTTAAGATTTATCGTTTTTGAAATATTTTGTTCACACACATAGACTATTCGCTAAAAACAATTTTTTTTCGTCCTCGGAGGATCTCAAAGCATGTATTTCCGATGAAAAAGTAATTTCGAAAATATTTGACAGGATCGCAATACTTGCTCTCTTACTTGGAGTAGAGAAAGTAAGAAGTCATCTCAATTGAAAATACTAAAACCCGTGTAATAGAATGCCAAATATAACTAAACAATAACGTTCAGTGAAAAAGTGATGAGCATTGCAGAAGAGGAAAATCGTTTGTGTGTTTCATACCAGTATTTTGTAATTAAATTAAACCATTTTTATGTTATATGAGATAGAAATGAAAAATTTGGAACCACACTTATAAAATGTGATTCAATATGTCCAAAATAAGACAATAAAATGTAATAAAGTTGTTAAAAAAAAAAAAGGTTTAATTTGAGTGAAAAAATTATTCATAATATTTAAAATAAGGTAACAATTAATGGTTCAGAAAAGGATTAATATGAGAGAAGAGTAACAAATTGGTTAAAAAAAGGGTTGTTTGCAATGCGTTTCAAATGTATGTAAAATAAGAATTCAATGGTTCACAAAGCAAAATGGCTCCAGGTTTAAGTTTGGGGAAAAAATCAAGAAAAGTTATTTTGATAGCAAAAAGGTTGAGATTGTATTGCATCTTGTTGTGGACCTTTCCTTATATTTTTTTGATATTCAAATTTGTTAGATTTTGTGGGTCAGGAATACTTAGCGTTTCGGGAACCCATAAAATCCAACAAAACAAGTATCAAAGATATGTTGAAATTATTCAAAAATGGTAAAATATTGGTTAAAGAAAGGTTTAACATAGTTGAACAAAGTATTAATTGGTTTGAAAAGTGATGTAAATTTAGTTGAACAACAGTTTAATTTGGTTAAAATTATTTTAATTTGAAAAATGCTATAAATTACAGCTGACTGAGTTGAGCTAGGCTAACTTAGTGGCCTTCACTGCTTTGCTAATTTAATTATAAAACACGGGTTGCATTCTTGTCTTCTTCCATTCAATGAAGTACACCATGTAAATATATTTATAACCAAATACATCTTTTTTTGTTTGCTGCTCATTTTTATTTAAGTACTTTTGTTTCACATTTTATAAACATTTTCCAAAAATAGTATTACTTCAAATTAGTGTGAAGTCAAGTTGTTAGAAGTTATATTTGAATTGAAGCTTTCAGTTAAATCAATAATAGAGTGATTAGATATGTCAGACAGATTGCTTATACTTGTGTCATTTGTTAAAAAGTATGTACGATTATCTTCATCTACTATTAATGTGAAAAATGTGTTTGATGCACTAGGTTTCACACTTGATACACCATCACGACCCATTAGAAAACAATCAAACTGTAAGACAAGAAGTGGTGCACGTGAAATTTTAGTCTCCAAGTTTACACACATATGTAAACGATTTTCTGGAAGGTATATGTCGTATAGTTTTATGCAAAACTGTAAAGGCGGTAGATACATCGCTTGTGGCGCTTCTACACACGCTGGCGGCGGGTTCTTGGCTAGAAAAAAAGAAAGAAAAAATAACAGTTAACTACTACAATGGCAAATATTCTTCACAGTATACGAGCAATCATATTATAATAATAACATTTTTGTTGTAGGGGTTGTGGCAGATTTGCTCGATTATTTGGCCCTCTCACCCACTAAGACCACATCCACCTATTAAGGAAAGGGAACTCACCCTAATACACTTACCGAAATACATCAGGGTGGCTGTACTTTCACCCAGTTGATGTATCAAAATAATAATAATGTTTTATTAGGTAAAAAATAACTCTTACCACAAAATGATTAATTTACACACAAAAACACAATACCATAACAATGGTAAGTAGCAAGTAAGTGATACATTAGGGTTCTCAAGGATAAACTATTCAGTAACATCAAGATAAAAATAAGTCAAAGTGGAATACATTTACTTGGAATGAACATGTATTGTGAAATTACTCCACAACAGCTCTGACGACCAAATTTGAGGTTTTTTCCTCTTCGTCAGTATATCTTGACAAACAGGTGGATATCACAGTGAACAATGTAGCTTAACCTACTCTGAGGGGACTGGAGCTGCAGTGCTTAGGCCTAGAACCAGACAGTCAATAGGCAAGGTTCCGGTTTAAGGAAATCCTTGTCACAAATACTGAATATACGCCCCTAGTTAATCTATTTGTTACTTAAATAAGCCGTTAGTTGCAAGTTATTTTGTAAAAAGACTGGCATGCTGATGGCAGGATTGGCAGATCTGTTGGTAAGTGGAGAAGATAAGTATGGTAGGCAGTCTGTTCTTATACTCATTCACTACATATTTACCTGATACACTGTTTTCATAAATAGTTTCTCCATCCATTAACATATTCATTCCAATTGAAAACTCCATTGGATCAAAAATGAAATTCATACAGCCTGCAAAATAATATTTGCAAATAGCATTTTAAATCATTAAGTTATTACACAAAAACAAAAAATGTTTAATAATTGAGTGATTGTCAGAAATACTGTTTTGACATCTTATGAATATGAAAATAGATATATATGTATTTGACAAGAGAGAAGAATACATCTTTCTGGACACATTCTACACACCAGATTTACCAATTGAACTGATTCTGATTTCGTATAGTAACTGAACGACAGTTGTAAAAGGACTAGCGTCAAATATTACATTTTTTTTTTTTGTGACAAAACTATTTAAAAAAATATATAAAAGCTGGTCACCATATACGGTAACCTCTAACAAAATGCTTTCCATTTGCAAGGTTAACTTCAGAAAGATCGTAGAACATAAGGTTAAAGTTTAGCAAAATTATATTATGTTTTTTTTATATTTAATTGATTTTAAAAATGTTAAAACAAATGTTTCATTTAAGAAATTCTTCTACTTGAACCCTAGAACACCACTCATTTTGCTTTCAACATCATCTGACACATGGGCATGTCCCATAATTAGTAAACTATGAACAAAGACTTTTGTAATATTACTGCTGTTATTAGGTCATTTAGATATATATATAAATATATAAAGAAACGTCTTTTAAATAAAGCTAAAATAAACTATCTTTTTTTTTAATTATATATCAATTTTTCTCACTATTAAAGGTAAGTATTACAATTATTTTTAAAAACTGTTTATATATTTTATCAAAATTGAGACAGTGAATGAAAATACAATAATAAACATGCAATAAAAAAACAAAATATATTTATAAAATGGGTAGAATTATTTTAGTCATGACACTAATAATTAATGAACTAAATTCATAACATCAGAGACATTTTCCATGGTAGCCTGCTTCATTTTGTGGTCATCCTCCGTTCGGCCCATTTTGAGGATGCGTTTGTCAGACAGTGTGACAACACAGACTTGCACAGAGCAAATTCACGTCTACACAATGACTGGTGTTTTTAATTTGTATTTAAATTTAAACTCTGAGTAAAGTGAATTTGCTCTGTGCAAGTCTGTGTTGTCACACTGTCTGAAAAACGCATCCCAAAGATGGGCGAACGCCCGAAATCGGTCGATGACCACAAAATGAAGCCAGGCTACCACGGAAATGTCTCTGATGCTTTCCAGCTCTGCGGAACCAACAACCACAAATTCATAACAAATGGCAACTGTGGGTTCATTACAAATTAGCCTTTTACATTTTGCACATCTCAATTTGGCTTTTCTGTCTTTACTTCTATGTCTGAAAATGTATCAATTTTTTTCTAAATATTCAATTTTTCTATGGCTTACTTCCCCCCTAATATTTCCTCTATGGCCACTCGCAGTGGCCGCCGAAACGTTTCTTTTTATAATCTATCCTTAAGGTGAGGTTGGATTAAGCTGTAATCAAGCAAGAATGTACATCGCTTTTTCTTTGTTTGTAGCTGTGCAAGAATGTACAGTACCATAGCCTTGACGCCACTTTGGTCCAACATGAAGACAAATCGAAAAGGCCATCGTCTTGTTTACCTTGCTGTCATGTATATATGCCACATACGATCAAATCTATCAGTTCTTCCCCTATGCGAATTATAATCCACAATAATTTGAGGTTTTCCAAAAAAAAAAAAAATTTGGTGTGAAACACTCATGCAACTTTCTCTTACTCCAGTTCTCAAAATTATAATTGACAAATTTTATAGTTTGTGTACTAAATTTAATGAAATTTGTCGAAAACTGAAAAAAACTGTTCAGTAAAAGCACACATCCGGTTTACTGATGTCCTTCAAACTCAGAATTCTGGCCATCTATTTATTTCTAATTAATTTTGTTTGTATGATAGAGTTGTATAATCAAGTATGATATCACTTTAGAGGAAGCTGTAACCCCACCACTCCCCTAAAAGTGCCCTTAAATCAATTTTCCCAGAGAAATGTTATATATAAAAGTTGTAGATCTTTGTATGTTTAGTTTATATGTGTTGTTTCAAGAAAATCGTCCGAGCCATTTTTGAGAAAATCGCGAAAAAGTGAAAAAAATCATTTAGTAAAGTGTTGAAATAAACGTACTTCCGGATATCCGATTTTTTCTCAATCTTGGAATTTCAACAACATATTTAATTCTAATTAACATTATTTAAACGACCGAATTATGTAATAAACTGAAATAGTACTTTAGAGGTTAACCAACCCCCCCTCCCCCAAAGTGCCCTTAAATGAAATTTCCCAGTGAAATGTTTCAAATAAAAGTTGTAGCTCCTTATATATGTAGTTGATGTACCAAGTTTAAAGAAAATCGTCGGAGCCATTTTTTCAGCATAGCTCAAAAACGAAAAACCATAGAAAGTAGAAACTTGATATTCTGTTTAGGTATCACCATGGGATCTGACAGAGGTTTATCTGTCAAAATCCCTCAACCGGAAGTACCACTTTCGTTTAGTTTTTTTTTTTTTTTATGTATTTGCGATCTTTCTCAAAAATGGCTCCGACGATTTTCTTTAAACTTCCTTGTATCAACTACACATACAAAGAGCTACAACTTATATTTGTAACATTTCTCCGGGAAAATTCATTTAAGGGCATTTTGGTGGAGGGGTGGGATTAGGTTTTCATTTAAAGTGCTATTTCAGTTTATTAAACAATTCTATCATCTAAATAATGTTGATTAGAATTGAATATGTTGTTGAAATTCCGTCTTTAAAAAAAAAAATCAGATAACCGGAAGTGCGTTTGTTTTGATACTTTACTAAATAATTTTTTCACTTTTTCGCGATTTTCTCTCTAAAATGACTCCAACGATTTTTTTGAAACTTCCGATATAAAGTAAACATACCAAAGATCTACAAGTTTTATTTAAAACATTTCTCTGGGAAAATTCATTTAAGGCCGGTTTTGGAGGAGGGTTGGGGTTATGTTTTTCTCTAAAGTGCTATCCATAGTTGATTATACAATTCTATCATCCAAACAAAATTAATTAGAAATAAATAGATGTCCAAAATTCCAAGTTTCAAGAAGAAAATTAGTAAACCGGAAGTACGCTTTTACTTGACAGTTTTTCGACGAATTTTATTAAATTTGGCACACAAACTATAATAAAATTTGTCAATTATAATTTTGAGAATTGGAGTAAGAGAAAGTTGTGTGAGTGTTTCACACCAGATTTTTTTTTTTTTTTTTTAATTGTAAGGTTTAGATGTATTGGCCACAAAAATGGTGGTGGGGATTTTAATAGTATTGCTGAGCTTTGGGTGGTGCGCTCTATGTTCAAACTGAGAAAGTATGTGGCAATATAACTTTAAACTAATTGACAGATCTCCAATATAACCTTAAAATCAATGTTTACAGAAAGCAAGCATTCAAATTTTAATGAAAATCGTTGCAACCATTTTAGAGAAAATTCCAAGAAACTCAAAAACCTATTCTGTAAAAGTCAAACTTCCGGTCAACCATTTTCTTCATATTTGGGAATTCTATCAATGCCTTTATAATATGTTCTTTCTAGTACCTAAGTGGTAAAACTATAATATATTATTCTGAACCCCAATAAAATCAATTTTTCAGTGAATATGTTTCAAATGAAAAGTGATAGGTATTTATGTTGTGTAACTAATATACGAAGTTTAAAGAAAATCGTTGGAGCCGTTTTCGAAAAAATCGGGAAAAATTGGAAAAAAAAAAAATCGCTCAAGTAAAGTCGCACTTTGGTTGATTCGATTTTAAACGAAATTTTTTTGTGTGATACGATGATGGTACTTAAACGAATAACAAGTATGAACGTTCTCCGGCTTTTCATTTTTGAGATATTCTGTTAACACACACACACACACACTCGCGCATTCGGTAAAAAAATATTTTTTTTCATATTCAGGGGACCGACCCTGTAATTCCGGAGTAAAAACTTACTTTGGAAACGATCGCCAGATCCTTGCTCTTATGAGAAGGAGTAAAAAGTAAAACTTTAGCAATAAACTCATAAAATTCGAAAATAATTTAAGTTTGTATTGAAACCAAGTGTATCCATTATTAAGTGTGTTATTAATTTATTACAAATGTTATATAAACTTTAATAAAGATCTTTGGAGACTAAAAATGGTTCATCAACCTTCTATTTTCAACAATTATATTGATCTAATTTAAGGTACACGCCAAGCACAGAAGGAAGTAGCAGTATACAGTTAGATTGCATCATACAAGAGCATCGATCAGAAAGAAGTTAAGGTTAAATAAACGTTAAGTCAAAATCTAGTGTGGAAAACTCATCCAACTTCCTCCAGTAAGCATTTGTTTTTACAATTCTAATGGAGAAGTAATCACAAAGCCTGAACAGATTCAAATCAACTATTTCCGGTGGCAATATGATCGTAATACCTCTTTTTACTTTCTCTTACTCCTAGTCCTAAGGAGGAAGTATTGTAATCGTGTCAAATTTTCGATATCGAGTTTGAGGTCCCCTGAGTCAAAAAAAAGTGGTTTTGAGCAAATGGTCTGTGGGTGTGTGTGTGTGTGTGTATTATAGCTCAAAAATGAAAAACCGTAGAAAGTTGAAACTTGATATTCCGTTTAGATATCACCATGGACTGTACGTTATCTGTCAAAATTCCTCAACCGGAAGTACCACATTACTAGTTTTTTTTTTTTTTTTTTTTTACTTTTGCTTTTCTCAAAAATGGCTTCGACGATTTTCTTCAAACATGGTATATCGACTATACATACAACGAGCTACAACTTTTATTTGAAATATTTCTCTGGGAAAATTCATTTAAGGGCAGTTATTTCTAAAGTGCTATTTCAGTTTATTAGACATGTTTGTCATCTAAATAATGTTAATTAGAATTGAATAATATTGTTGAAATTCGTTTAAAAAAAAATCGGATAACCTGAAGTGGGTTTACATTACCACTTTAGTAAATGATTTTTTTCACTTTTCGCGATTTTTCTCAAAAATGTCTCTGACGATTTCCTTGAAACTTTGTATATAAACTAAACATACAAAAATATACAACCTGTTACTTAAACTAAACATAGAAAGATCTACAACTTTTATTTAAAACATTTCTCTAGAAAAATTCATTTAAGGGCACTTTTAGTGGAGGGGAGTGGGGTTATGTTTTTTTCTTTAAAGTGCTATCATAGTTGGATTATACAATTCTATCATCCAAACAAAATTAATTAGAAATAAAATAGATGCCCAAAATTCCAAGTTTCAAGAAAAAATTAGTAAACCGAAAGTGCGCTTTTACTGGACAGTTTTCGACGAATTTCAATAAATTTGATACACAAACTATAAAAATTTGTCAATTATAATTTTGAGAACTGATGTAATAGAAAGTTGTGTGAGTGTTTCACACACCAGATTTTTACAACGACAATATGACTTTTTAGTAAGAATGATAAGATAAAATGATAAATAACAAGCAAGAGTAACTGGCCTGGACTAACCTGTCCGATTGAAGTTGAACAGTCGCATGTTGACACAGCAGCCGCAACTAGAACTTTCACAGGAGCATGGAAGATATCCATATCTAAGAACTTGAGTTTTTAGCTGTGAACCTGGCTGTCCATCGCTGATCAATGGAACTGGGTTCCAGTCTTTATCATAATAAATGATCAAATCATCTGGGCCTAAAAGAAAATATATACAAATTTACATTTCATATCAGATTAAAACAAACGAAACATCACTTGGGAAATACTCATACCAATTTCTCCTCCTCCTCTTAATACAGTTATATATATATATTCGCTCGGTGTAGGGGGGGTGTTCCAACTGAGGTAAGCAGAGAATGATATACTGTGCACATAGCAATAATATTGAACACATCTGAATAACTCTCCCAATGTAGCTGTAAAGGTTCTCCTAACCCCCCCCAATTTCATTTTTTCAAAAAAAAATTTCAAATAAAGGTGACAAGTTTATAAATATATACATATATGTTACGCTCAAAGACCGAAAATCCTCATTGAGTGAAAAAAAAACAGCTCACAACGCGTTGTGGTCACTGTAAAACATCCACATCGAGAAATTCGTGTTATGGCTCGCATGAAAACGCTCACGACTCGTTTTGACAATCGCAGAAAGACCACATAGCGAAATTCGTGTCATGGCTATCAAGCTATACGACCACAACGCATTGTGGCAATGAAGAAAAGCCATGACGCGGATGGAACCATATTAGAATATAACGCGCAGTGATTTGCAATATGGGTCCTACTAGTCTCGAAACTTTTTGGTAGATATCCTTAGGAAATATTTTTTGTCCTGTAATAAGTACCAGACAGACAATGTCCTTAATGCTCCTTCTACTGCTAAAAATTGAAAACCGCTGCATGACGTATTGTCATTATTAAATACAATATAAAGAAATCGTGTCATTAAAATAAAAGGACATTTTGTATTTTTATTATTTTTTTTTAATTTAAGGCGCGTCAACATCTGTCATTGGCACCCGGAGCTTCTCAGTGCACTGCCGGCCTCCAGACAATGTTCTATCGTTACAGACAACACTGTCCATCACCGGACAGTGAACTGTAGAGGATTCTAAGAAGAAAAAAAACTGTAAGGGTAGCACAACAGCTGGACTTGAACCCGGATCCTCCGCGTGGGAGTCCAGTACGCTAACCACTTACCTATTCCCTTCCCTGACATTTGTTATTTATTGTGATTACTTTATGTTTAAAAAAAAAAAATCAAAAATATTTAACACAAACATTCAATGGCCGAAGAATAGTAAATTTAGTTAAGTGATCTTGATAATTCATAATGAATTTATATAATCTCTATCTTGTTCAGACTGCATGTCGATTAAATCAACTTGATATCTGGAATTCATGTAGTCGAATAGAATAGGTTTCACTACTAAACCGCGTTTTGGTATTTTTTTTAATTGAGAAGAAATGAATAAATAACTCTTAATGATGTTTTAATGCATCGATTTACTCAAAGCCGACAAGTTGCAACCTGTCCGTCGTGAAATATAGGTTACACCAACTAGTGCTCCAGAACGCGTCATGGCTTTTCTTCATTGCCAACAATGCGTTGTGGTCGTATAGCATGATAGCCATGACACGAATTTCGCTATATGGTCTTTCTGTGATTGCCACAACGCGTTGTGAGCGTTTTCATAAGAGCCATAACACGAATTTCACGATGTGGATGATGTTTTACAGTGACCACAAACGCGTTGTGAGCTGTTTTTTTTCGCTTAATGAGCATTTTCGGTCTTTGAGCGTAATATATATGTGTGTATGTGTGTGTGTGTGTGTGTGTGTGTGTGTGTGTGTGTGTGTTAGTTAGCATTTCAGGTTTAAAGAAAATTGTTCGAAAAATTTCTTAAAAAAACCTCAGAAATCTACTTCCCATCACATCGTTTTTCTTCAAACTTAAGATTATACAATAGGGAGGAAACATTCATTTTTCTAGTGAATAACAAAAGTGATACGCCTTTTACAAGACATGCATATCTAAGAACTTGAGTTTTGAGCAGTGACCCTGCATGACCATCGCTGATCTCTGGAGACTAAAAGTATGTGTGTAGGCAATATGAGAAGGTTAAAGAAAATGGATTAGGGCTATTTTGGTAAACATCCTAATAAACTGTACAGGCCATTCAGTATTATAGACGCACTTACAGGTGACGGATTTTGACAAAAGCCTTGGTGTATAATGCGACGTATATGATGGTAGAATGCGACGTTGGTATTTGACTCAAACGACGTTGGTATCAGAACATCAACTTTGAACACTGCGAGTTTTTGGTTTTTAAGATATTTTGTTAAAATATAAACACTGATTAATCCATAAAAATTATTTTACCGATTCAAGGGACCTAAAAAGACATGCATTTCGAATGAAAATTCAACATGGAGAAAATTCGATATAACCGCAGTACTTGCTCTGCAACAAGTAACAAACAGGCAGTCAACATTTTAAGTGAAACTCTTGCAAGCTGTTGAATATAAGGCAGTGTTCAAATTTTTTTGGATTATACATCAAGCTGATTTAACTAAGCAATTGTATATTAAAGGAAGAAGATATATTGATGTATTAGACGACAAATAGCTCGATTTAAAATAACAAAGAAATTACAATTTTAGCTTTAGTTAAGAAATAATATTGGCTCTACTTTGTCAAATTGTCTGAAGAGGAAAATGGAAACGCAGATATCCGCGATAGTTTCGCATACATACACAGAGCAAACACTGTTTATTATACACTGTTAGCTCTGTACAAGTCTGTTTTATCGCAACTGTTTAATCAAAACATCCTGATGATGGGCTGAACGCCTGAAACCGGTCGATGACCACAAAAAGAAGCGAGGCTATCATGGAAATATCTCTGATGCTTTTTCCAGCTCTGCGGAACCAACCACAACAACAAACGAGTAGTCAGTTTGAATTGGTGCAGTATTATGCCCAAGAATTAATTTACTCCAAATGTCCCAGGCATTATTACAATTTTATTTCTATCAATTTAAGCCGTTAGATTCACAATACTGATATAATAAATTTAACTTAAAATTGTATATGATGCCATGAACAAGCAATGCCATGAACTGCCAAATCATCAGGAAAGATAGCAAGTTAAATAATTTTATTAAGAGATAAATCTTCTGTCCTTTTGTCTCTGAATAATTTGACAAGATTCCTGGTGTATCACCATATTGAGGTAATTTATTTCATTTGAAACTAGAAGTGGGCTAGTAGTGATGTAGCTTTTCTACATGATCCTCCAAACATTGTGATGGTAAATACTTATTAACTGATAAAAAAAATAATAATACTTACTGCAAATGCTGTAGCCAAAGTAGATGATAATGAAGCCAAAAGAAGTGAGGATTTTTGTGTAGCTGTCCATAGAAATGGGCCCAACAAGACTGTACTACAGACCAACTGTGACTGCCCCACTACAATGTGCCCAAACAATGTAATTTATATTCATCCACTTATACTCACACACTATTCCAATATTCATTTTCTTTTTATTCTAATTAGGCACGATGTACTGTTAGGTTGATGTAGATCAAGCTCCTCCAAATAGCTATTCAAATTAGCCGCTATAGTTAACCACCACAACATTCAAATGAAACTTTGTTTTATACACCCATGATTATTTCCGTGACCTCAACTTGCTCCATATTTTGGACTTAAATAAAATATTAAACCTATTTTCTAATTCATATCTGAAAAAAAAATCTGGTATGGAACACTAACTTTCTAACTGCAGTTTATAAAATTGTAATTGACAAATTTTAGAATTAAGTCACCAAATTTAAGAAAATTCGTCGAAGTTTTTACGGAGAAAATCGCAAAAACTGGACAAAAAATTCTGTTCAGAAAAAAACGCACTTCTTGTTTACTAATTTTCTTGAATGTAGGAATTTTGGCTATCTATTTATTTCTAATGAATTTTATTAGGTGGTAGAATTGTATAATCAACTTTGATAGCACTTTAGAGTAAAACATAAACCCCACCCATCCCTCAAAAACCCTTTTAAAATGACTTACCCGGATAAGTGTTACAAATAAAAGTTGTAGCTCTATATATGTGTAGTTCATATTCTTAGTTTAAAGAAAATTGTTTGAACCGTTTTAGAGAAAATACACTGGTCATAAAAAGCTTTGCATATTTCAAGATTTTGTATTTCTGAACCAAATATAATACAACGTTGTTTATCTTATAATAGTGGACAGTACAAACAAACAAAAAAAAAACACTTTATCTTAGAGATAGCCGATGAGCCAATGTGGAAAAAAAGAAAATTTCGTCATACAGAAATGTAAACAAAAACTCACGTAATCTTAAAGTACAAAAGTCGATTTTCTGTGTAATCAGTAATGTGTGTGGCCTCCATGAGCCCTGCCAAAGGCTTGGAGGCGGTGTGGCATGCTCAATACCAGGGTATCCAATACTCTTGCGGAAGATTATCCCATTCCTCTATGGTAGCAAGGTCTTGCAAGCTCATGGTGTTTGGGTACGGTTGGTAATTGCTGTTTTCAGTAATTTCCATAAATGTACCAAGCAATTCAAATCAGGATACAATCGTTGCTAGATCATCCTTGGAATACCACGGCTTTCCAAAAACCTATTCACAGACTGTGCGCGGTAGGCTCGAACATTGTCGTCCATTAAAGTGAAATCTGCTCGAATGTTAGCTCTAAATCCACGAACAATGGGTACAAAGACGTTGTTCTCATATTTTTGTGACATCATATTGCCCTGGATGTGGACTAGTGATGTGCGGCGTCCCATCATTATTCCTACCCAGAAGAGTGCTGAACTACCACCTTGCTGATAGCGTTCAACAATGAAAGCTTCATTTAAACGTTGACCATTTGCCCTCCAGACAGACATGAATACTTTTGTCATCTGGATGCAGCGAAGACGTACCTCATCTGTAAATAACGTTTGTGCCCATTGTTCCCGGTTCCAATCTTCATTATCTTCTTACCCATTGTACATGCTGAAGTCTATGGCGATATTCGAGGTGTGGTGCCCTGAATGGCCTTCGAGAACGTAGTCTTACATTGTGGAGTCGATTTCGAACAGTTTGTGTCGACACATTGATTCCTATAGCCGCTCGAAGCTCCCTCCATAAAGTGCTGCTGTGCTCCTAGGTTGTCTCCTAGCGGAAATATAGATGTATCGATCTTGAGCAGCGGTTGTTTTGCGTGGTCGACCTATCTTAGGCTTATCAGCTATGGTTTGTGTCTGTTGGAATTTACGCCAAAGTCTGGAAACGTCACTTTGATTGCATCGCACCACTTGAGCTACTTCGGCTTGTGTCATTTGACCATGTTGCATTAAAGTCACCATTCGAACTCTATCTGCTGCTGAAATCGTGTGCCGTGGCATTGCTGTTTAAATTCACGGTAAAATCACTTCCTCCTTTTCAACTTACACGCAATCAACAAAAAATTTTTCAACTGCACGCAATCAGCTCAACTTCTTACAACTGATCAAAATCCTCTAACAAGTAGTGAATGAATGAGCACATTGTC